>PVLA01012289.1:0-45840 GCA_004027455.1 Hydrochoerus hydrochaeris | reverse complement strand
CAGTCCTCACAAAGGGGTTATCTAGAGGGCCTCCAGCAACCCCCCTGGAGTCTCCACCCTCGACTCCATATTGAGCATTACATAAAAACATACACATGTGAACTACACAAATTACAATTATCAGTACAAAACATTTCAAGATCCCCGTGCCCAATTCCCACATGCAGTGTCCTTTTCCTGGAGAAGCGATTGTCACAAGGTGTGGATGGACTAGGACGCGGCATGAACAGAAAAGGGCGCCGCATTCATGAGCAAAATCCAGACTGCATAGGGAAGTACTTTGAAGAATCAACACCTGGGATCTCATCCTATTAAAAAGCCTTTGCACATCAATAGAAATCACCAACAGAGAGAAAATACAACCCACAGAGTGGGAAAATAATTTTAGCCAGTTGTCTCACAGACAAAGGTTATACTTAGAATATATAAAGAATTGAAAAAACAGACCCCCTCTCAATTCAAAGATCCATTCCAAATATGGGCATCTGAGATGAATATGCACTTCTCAGATGAAGAAATACAAATAAATATATGAAAAAAATGTTCAGCATCACTGGTCATTCAAGTGGTGCAAATCAAAACAACGCTGAGATTCCATCTCACTCCAGAAAGAATGGCTCTTATCAAGAAATCAACAACAAATGCTGATGGTGTGGTTGGGAAAAAGGAACCTTCACTTTTGATTGGAGTGTAGATCTGGGCAACCACTGTGGAAATCAACATGTTTAAATATCACACTGTTTCTCTGGTGAGAGAAAGAAAAAGGGCAAATAAGATTCAAAATGTATAATAGATACTGGAAGATATAAAGAAAATATTCCAAAGGAAGGATGTACATGGGAGTGGGGCAGGGAAAAGAAAAGGAAAAGAGAATAGATATTTTAAAAATGGAAATCATGCTGTATATATAATTTCAGAAACATTACCTTGGTGGCGGAATCCACGGTGGAGCCTCTTCCCAGCAGCTCCTGCACTAGGCCCACGTGGCCTTCCTTGGCAGCCAGGTGGAGGGTGTTGAGTCCATTCTGGGAGAAGAACAGCAAGGTCTCAGAAGCTCAGTAACGGACAGAGAGAGGGGGCTGAGCAGAGGCGACTGACCAGGGACACACACTCTGATCTCTCTTCTGTTCTCTTTCTTTCTGCATTAGCTCCCATCTCTCCAGCTCCCACTCATTCACAATGTTTTTGATTCAGAGAGGCAAAAAGGTAAGCATTTATTAGAAACATTAATTTGACAACTTCATTTCAACAAATTTTTTCTCTTTAATAAATATCTAAATACTTCTCTAATGAGAAGATATAGTGGACAATTCTGTTTCTTTTATTGTGCTGGCTAAAATTAAAATTATGTCCAGTTTCTGAAATGTACAAAGGTTTAAACAAATTGTACTTTTAACACATGGAAGAGGAATGTTCTCTTTTTGAGGTGATTCAAACGAGACAATTTTTAAGGTAATGTGACTCTTCAATGAAACTTCATAGTTTAAAATACATTTAGCACTATGAATTGTCTTTTTAACAAAAATTTTAAATGCATAATTGCAAATAGTGCTATAAATTCCTTGAAAACTATTTACCATAGCACTGAAAAACTTCACCTGGCCTATATTACCTAAAATTATGTACAAATTCAATGTATACTCTGTCAAAATACCAATCTCCACAGAAATTCTAAAATACTCCTAATATTCATATGAAACCACAAAAGATCCAAAATAGCCAAAGAAATCTTTAAAGAAACAAAGATGGAGACATCACACTACCTGACTTCAAATAGATTACAATGTTAAGGTAACCAAAAGAGCATAAAAACATACACTTGGACATACAGAGCACACTAAGGAATCCACAATAATCACATGTATAGCTAACTGATTTTTAAAAAAAGTTACAAGAATACACATTCGGGAAAGGACAACCAGGAGAACTAGATGGATTTATGTAGAAAAATGAAGCTAGACCCCTCTTTTACAACTTTCAAAAGTCAACTAAAAATGGATTAAACAAAAAAAGACCCCATAAAATTGCTAGAACACACAGAAGTACTTTGTGATCTTAGTCTCACCACAGATATTTTAGGTAAATTCTTGAAAACATAGGCATCAAAAGCAAAAGGCATAATCACACCATATTAAAAAGCTTCTGCCCAGCAGAGTAAACAATGGAGTGAGATGACAACCTACAAAATAAGACAAGACTTCCAAACAACACATCTGACAAAACAGGAAACTAGACATGTCAGCCAAAGAATGGACCTGATCTGGGACAAGAAAAAAGTCTGGAATAGGGGATTCAACATGGCCAACTAGAGGAGTCATATCACAGAAGCTGAGGAAATATCCTCTTAAAAGGAATGTTCTTGAAGATCCAACATAGTGGAGTAGACAAGGATTTATATCAGAGAGACTCAGAGACATCTATGAGGAGCACAGAGAGCAGATTCTAGCATAAAAGGAGAGACATGATACATAGATTAACCAACACAATGTAGAAACCATGTCTGAATTCTTCTTTGAAGATTCCAACCAAAGAATACCTTCAGAGACAACAATAGAACATTTCACAAAGAAGAGGGAAATACATGGGGACTGAGAGATCCAGTGACAGTTGGAAAATGCAAGGAAAACATGAGATGCTACACTCTCAGAGTGGCCTGCCACCGTAAAGAGCTGGTGGGTAACATTGGTCACTACCAGCCACCACTTGTATGGGGCACAAAGGAACAATGAGTATCTTGGTCTGCAGACTTCAACTCAAAGAGAGGCATTATTTTGAGAAGAGCATTAGACTTTTACCAGAATTGATATTAGTGAAACATTCTGAGCTCTCCTGGTCTCTTTTTGCAAAAGAGATGCATGGCCCTTTGGAGATCACATTGCCTTTCACAAGAGAAGACTTTGAAAGGTCCATTTAAAAAATCTGTATTACAGATAGGCACATTCCAATGAGTGCAGCCAGATACCATTTCTGTATTTAGTTTATATGCAAAGAGTGGGTGCTCTAGCAGGTTGGAACTACAATATGTCCATTAAGTCACACATCCATTCACTTCCATGGGGCACAATGGATCAAGGATTATTTTAGTCTTCAATATAAAGGTTGTATATCACAACCATTCTGGAAATCCAGCTAGGATTCTAACAAAGAATAAATATGAGTGAGCTTTCTAGGTCTTTCTTTGCAACAGAGCTGCATATCATTTATAGGCCAAACTGCTATTCACAATAGAAGTCTTATATTAGTGGACTATAAATGTCTGTATTGCACATAGATGCTTCAGTAAATATAGCCTGACTGGATTCAGTGTTGGCCCTTTATTTACAGACACTGGGAGCTCCAGCTAGTTGCCCTTACCAACTGAACCTTAGGTGACAACCTGAATTCAACTCCATGGTTCTTATGTTTTAGCTGAGTAAAACACAAGAACCATTCTGGATAGTCAGGCTTCTAACAAAGAGATATCTTAGTGAAACATTCAAGAGTTTTTGGGCTCTTTCTTTGCAACAGAGCTATATGGCATTTTCTAGGATAAGCAGCAAATGTCAGTAGAAGTCTTAGAGAGGTCCTCTTTGAAAATCAGTATTGCAGATAGATAGACACTCTAGTGTTGACTGCACTCAGTGTAGGTACTTTATACACAGACACTTGGAGCTCCAGGTGGTTGCCCTGACTAACTGCACCTTAGGCCATACACTGACATTCACTACCAAGGAGCATTTTGTAGGTGCTAGGATTTTAGTCAGCTAAAAAAAAAAAAAAATATGGATAGTCAGGCTTCTAACAAAAAAAAAAAATCTTAGGGACACATTCTGGAGTTTTCAGGCACTTTCTGTGCAACAGAGCTGGGTCATCTGTGTAGCACCTTCAAGGTCATGAAAAGAATCTCAATAGATATCTCGATGAGGTGCTTTTGGAAAATCACTACTGAAGCTATGTAGACACTCCAGGAAGAATGGACTGATGACATTCTTTATAGTATTTTACACAGACACTAGAAGCTCACGCAGTTGCTCTGACTTATTGTACCTTAAGCCGTAATCTTACATTCAATTCTATGGGACACGATTGAGATGACAATATCTTAGTGAACTAAAGCAGAAAAACCATTCTGGATAGTCAGTTTAGCTTCTAAGGAAGATATAATCTCAGGGGAATGTTCCAGATTTTTGAGGCCTTTTCTTTACAAAGAAGTTGTACAGCACTTTCCAGGGCCAGTAACCAAACTCAGTAGTAGTCTATGGTGCTATTCAAAAATCAGTATTGCAAGCAGGCAGACACTCCAGCAAACACATCCTGACTGCATTCAGTGTAAGTACTACAGAAGCAGAAACTAGGAGTCTGGACTGGTTGCCCTGACCAATGCACTTTTGGTCATAACCTTATAGTCACTTATATGGGGCATGAAGATGGTGCCACTATCTTAGTCTCCTAAGACAGAAGAACCATTCTGAGGGATAGTCAGTTCAGTTCCTAATAAAGACATAATCTTAGGGAAGCATTCAGGAGTTTCAGGCCCTTTCTGCACAATGGAACTGTATACGCTTTCCAGGACAATGAGTGAATCTCAAAAGACCAGGAGATGTGTTCTTTAAAAATCACTGTTTCAGATAGGTAGACATTGCAGAGAGTATAGCCTGACTGCATTCAATGTGTGTACCTACACACAGATACTGGGAGCTTCAACTGCTTGACCTGACTCCAGAAGTTTACTATGACCAAGCAGAATTCATTCCCTTTGTTCTGGGATGGTTCATCATATGCAAATCAATAAATGTAATAAACCATATTAATGGAGCAAAGGACAAAAAAAATCACATGATCATCTCAATAGACACAGGAAAGTCAAAGGACAAAATAAAGCATTCATACACAACAACAGCAAAAACCCTACAGAAAATTGGAATATATTGTCTTTGCCTCAATCTGGTAAATGGCATCCCTAACAAACCAACACTCAATATGATACTAAACAGTCAAAAAACTGAAATTTTTCACTCTAAAATCAGGAACATGTCAAGGATGCCCACTGTCACCACTCCTATTTAATATAGTTCTAGAAACTTTAGCCAGAGAAATTAGAGAAAGAAATAAAAAGAATAATGATAGGAAAAGAAGAAGTTAAATTATTATTATTTGGAGATGACATAACACTCTATACAGAAGATTCCAAAAACTCCAACAAAAGAATTCTAGATTTAATAACCAAATTCAGTAGAGTAGCTGGATAAAAAGCTAACACTCAAAAATTAATGGCGGTCTGCCCAGCCACCTTGGGTCATTGGACTAGGCTCCAAAGTTTCCGCAGGCTTGAGTGGACTGCGCCCAGCAACCTTTATTTAACCCAGGGAGCCAGGCCCACTGAGGGGGGAGCCAAGCCAGTGCCACGCCATGAGGGAAAGCTTTGGAAAATTGCTGGAAACACGGAAATATAGGAAAATGACAAAACGAAAGACCAAAATGCAATCTCAAACCTCCAGCCTATCCCAAGAAAACCTAGAAGCCATGTACACAGAAGAAAATGCAACACATACACCTGAAATGCATGAAATGGTATCAACTGAAATAAAGAAGCAAGTATGGGAAGTTATGAGGGAACTCAAATCAGAAATATTCTCCCAGGTAAAAGAAGAAGTGATAAAAGTAGTGACACAAATACTGAATGCATCCAACAAAGACACAGCTAAACAATTAGAGGAACAAAGCAAAATGATAGAATCCCTGAATGAACAGTTTAAGAGAAAAACAGAATGTATTAAGCAGATTCAAAGAGATATACAGGAAATCAAAAACTCTAATGAAAGTTGCAAAAACCACCTCAACCAAAGTGAAGATAGAATCTCAGACCTCGAAGATAGGATTGCAGCTAGTGAACAGGAAAGGAAAGATCTTCTAACAATAACAAGAAATCAGGAAATAACAATTCAAGAGCTGCAAGATGATGCAAAGAAAAACAATATAAGATTAATAGGGGTAAAAGAAAAAGAAGAGGAAAACACAAATGATATCATGAGGCTATTTATAGAAGTAATAGCTGAAAACTTCCCAAACATGAGTATGGAAACTGACATATGGATTAGTGAGGCATATAGAACTCCAACTAGCCATAACCAAAACAGAACTACACCCAGACTTATAACCATCCCAGAAATCCAACATAAGAACAGAATATTAAAAGCTGTTAGAGAGAAAAGACAGGTCACCTATAAAGGAAAACCTATCAGAATCACAGCAGCTTCAACACAATCAATGAAATCAAGAAGAGCATGGAGTGAAGTTTTTCAGATCCTTAAAGAAAATGACTTCCAAACCAGACATGTGCCCTGCAAACTGTCCTTCAAAATGAATGGAGAAATAAGATACTTCCATGACAAAGAGCAGCTGAAGAACTTCATGATCACCAAACCAAACCTACAAACAATACTGAAAGATATTCTAGATACACATAGGAAAAAACCACTAAGCAAGACAGACAATTAAACAGAATGGAAAGCTAAGATACAACATCATAAAGATAATATGTCAACAATAAATCAATATATGACAGTTATAACCATTAATGTAAATGGCCTCAATTCACCAATTAAAAGAAACAGACTGGCAGAATGGATCAAGAAACAACATCCAACCATATGCTTTCTACAAGAAACCCATCTAACCCAAAAGGAGACTCATAGACTGAAAGTCAAAGGATGGAAAACAATACTCCATGCAACAGGAACTCAAAAAAAAGCAGGGGTAGCCATTCTGTTTGCAGACCATGTGAACTTCAAACCAAGAATGGTCCAAAGAGATAAAGAAGGTCACTACATACTAGTTAGGGGAAAACTGCAAGAGGAAGAGATAACAATCTTAACTATATATGCACCAAATTACAGAGTACAAAACTACCCAAAATAAGTATTAATAGAAATGAAAAATCAAATAGGCAATAACACAATTATAACAGGGGACCTAAACACACCATTGACACAAAAGGATAGATCAACTAGACAGAAAATCAGCAAAGGAATAACAGAACTGAATCACACCTGTGAACAAATGGATTTGATAGATGTATACAGAGTGTTCCACCCAGCAACATCAGGATATACATTCTTCTCACCAGTACATGGGACATTCTCTAAAATAGACCATATACTAACTCACAGAACATATTTAAGTAAATTCAAAAGAATTGAAATTATCCCATGCATGTTATCAGATCATAGTACCATGAAACTGGAAATTAATGATAAAAGTAACTGCAAAAACCACAGACACATGGAAATTAAATAATACACTCTTGACCAATCAGTGGGTCACAGATGAAATTAAACAGTATCTACAAGCAAATGAAAATACAAATACAACCAGAACCTGTGGGATGCAATGAAAGCGGTCCTCAGAGGAAAATTTATTGCACTGAGTTCTCACATTAGGAAAACAGAAAGAACACAAATAAGCAACATGATATTACACCTCAAACATCTAGAAAAAGAAGAGCAAGGCAAGCCCAAAGCCAAAAGAAGGGAAGAAATTATAAAGATCAGAGCAGAAATTAATGCAATAGAGACTAAGAAAACAATTCAAAGAATCAATGAATCAAAGAGTTGGTTCTTTGAAAGAATAAATAAAATTGACAAGCCCCTAGCCAATCTAATTCAAAAAAGGAAATAAAAGACTCAAATTCATGCAATACAGAATGAAAAAGGAGAAATCACTACCGACTCTGTAGGAATACAGAAGATCATCACCAACTATTTCGAAAACCTCTACTCTCATAGGTTTGATAACACAGAAGAAATGGACAGATTCCTAGAAACATATGAATCACCAAAGCTGGATCAAGAAGATGTAAAACTGCTGAGTAACCCAATTTCTATGAATAAAATTGAAAATGTAATCAAGTCCCTACCAACAAAGAAGAGCCCAGGCCCAGATGGATTCACTGCGGAATTCTACAAGAAATACAAAGAAGACTTAATGCTGACACTCCTCAAACTCTTCAATGAAATTGAATGGGAAGCAATTCTCCCTAAGTCATTCCTGGAAACAAATGTCACTCTAGTACCAAAACCTGAGAAAGACCCAACTAAAAAAGGGACCTACAGGCCAATCTCCCTAATGAACATAGATGCAAAAATTCTCAGTAAAATATTGGCAAACAGGATGCAGTAAATCATCAAGAAGATTATACACCATGACCAAGTGGGATTCATCCCAGGCATGCAGGGATGGTTCAACATACATAAATCAATAAATGTAATCCACCATATCAATAGAGCCAAAAGCAAGAATTACATGATCATTTCTATAGAAGCTTTTGATAAGATCCAACACCTATTCATGATAAGAACCTTACAGAGAATTGGAATAGATGGTCTTTACCTCAATATGATAAAGGCCATCTATGACAAACCAACAACCAGTGTCATATTAAATGGCCAAAAACTGAAAGCCTTTACCTTGAAATTGGGCACAATACAAGGATGTTCCTTATCACCACTCCTATTCAATATAGTACTGGAAATACTAGCCAGAGCAATTAGACAAGAGAGAGAAATAAAAGGAGTAAAGATAGGAAAAGAAGAAGTTAAATTATCATTATTTGCAGATGGCATGATACTCTACATAGAAGACCCCCAAACCTCCATTGAAAGTCTCCTGGATATAATAAATAAATTCAGCAATGTAGCTGGACACAAAGTCAATACTCAAAAATCAATAGCATTCTTATACACTAACAACAAAATCACTGAGAGAGAAATAAGAGAAGCCATACCCTTTACACTATCATCCAAAAAATGAAATACTTAGGAATTAATCTAATGAAAGATGTAAAAGAGTTGTACAGGGAAAATTATAATACCCTGAAAAAAGAAATTGAAGAGGACCTCAGAAAATGGAAAGACATCCCTTGTTCATGGATAGGAAGAATAAATATTGTAAAAAATGGCCATTCTCCCAAAATTGTTATACATATTCAATGCAATCCCAATGAAAATACCACTAACATACCTCATAAATCTAGAGAAATCACTCCTAAAATTCATCTGGAACCAGAAGAGACCTAGAATAGCAAAGACAATTCTAAGCAGAAAGCCAAGGCAGGAGGCATCACAGTCCCTGACTTGAAGTTATACTACAAAGCTACTGTAATAAAATCAACATGGTATTGGAATAAAAACAGACCGGAAGATCAATGGAATACATTAGAAGATACAACTACAAACACACTCAACCACCTTATCTTTGATAAAGGGGCCAAGCATGTTCACTGGAAGAATGACTGTCTCTTTAATAAATGGTGCTGGAAAAATTGGCTATCCATATGCCAAAAACTAAAATTAGACCCATGCCTATCACCATGTACTAAACTAAAATCCAAATGGATCAAAGATCTAAATATTAAAACAGAAACACCAAATCTGTTGCAAGACAAAGTAGGTAAAAATATTGAAGACATAGGTGTATGTAGAGAATTCATGATCAAGAACCAAACTGCACAGGAAATACTTCCCAGAATCAATAACTGGGATCACATCTTATTAAAGAGTTTCTGCATGTCCAAAGAGATCTCCAGCAGAGTGAAAAGAAAACCTAAAAACTGGGAAAAGTCTTAGTGAACTGTCCCTCAGACAAAGGACTTCTGTTTAGAACTTATAAAGAATTTTTTAAAAAATCAGATCCCTGAAATTCAAAGACCCAATCCAAAAATGGGCAACCGAGATGAACACACAGTTCTCAGATGAAGAAATATGAATGGCAAATAAATACATAAAAAAGTTCATCATTGGTCATTAGAGAAATGCAAATTAAAACCACACTGAGATACCATCTCACTCCAGAAAGAATGGCCAGGATCAACAAAACTACCAACAACAAATGCTGGAGAGGCTGTGGGGAAAAAGGAACTCTTCTGCGCTGTTGGTGGGAGTATAGACTGGTGCAACCACTGTGGAGGTCAATCTGGAGATTCCTCAAAACTGGGATTGGAGGTCCCATTTGACCCAGCTATTCCACTCTTAGGCATATTCCCAGAAGATCTGAAAACATCTTACCACAGTGATATATGTGCACCCATGTTTATAGCGGCACAATTTGTAATAGCCAAATCTTGGAAACAACCTAAGTGCCCATCAACTGAGGAATGGATAAAAAAATTGTGGTACTTTTACACAATGGAGTACTACTCAGCTATAAAGAATGATCACATTGAGATATTTATAAATAAATGGATGCATCTTGAATCTAAACTCATAAGTGAAATAAACTAAACTCACATGTATAAATACCATATAGTCTCCCTAGTGTAAGAAATGGTAAGAGTACAGAAGATTTTATGGAAATCATCATTCACCATTATGCTGCTTTGATGTCTTATGTCTTCATTTATTGGTTGGAATGGTTTTATTCTGTTTTGTTTGATCTTAATATATGTGATCATATGAATAGTTACCTTGAAGGCAAGACAATATGGCAGCCAGTGTTGATTTAATATCATCTTGCTCTGAAGTCCTACCATGCTTTTGTTTTTCTATTACCATTGGTTCTATCATGTTGTATCTTACTGGATTTTTAATATGTATGATAGTAAAAACAAAATTTTTATGGAAAATGAGATAATATAGCAGCCATTGTTCATCTTCAGTTATTTGGTTCAGAATGCCTTGGAATACTTCCATTCTCTTGAGTTGTTTTATTATATTTTGTTATGTTTGACATTATTGTGTGTAAAGCTAAGCTCAACTATTTCAAAGAAAGAGACATTATGATAGCTACTGTTAATTGTCTTATTGTGAAGTGCTGTGTTGCTTACATTGTTCTGTTCTGATCTGCTTAGATCTGTCCTCTTTTGTTTGATTCTCTTTAAAATAAAAAGAATTAATGGCATTTCTCTGCACAAATAAACTCACTAAAAGAGAAAATAGGGAAACAATATTCTTCAAAATAACATCAAAAAATGAAATGCTTAGGAATCAATCTAACAAAGAAAGTACTTTACATTGAAAACTATAGGATTCTGAGAAAAGAGATCAAAGAGGATATTAGAAAATGGGAAGCTATCCCTTGCTCATGGAAAGGAAAAACCAACACAGTGAAACTGGCCATGCTCCCAAAACTGTTATACAGATTTAATGCAATTCCAATAAAAATACCAGTAGCATACCTCACAGAACTATACAAAAAAAAATCCTAAAATTCATTTAGAACCAAAAAAGACCTACAATAGCAAAGGTAATTCTGGGCAACAAACACAAGACAGTAGGCATCACAGTCCCTGACTTGAAATTATGCTACAAACTTTGTGATAAAAGCAGCATGGTGCTGGAGAAAAAACAGACCAAACAGTCAATGGTCAGATTAGAAGATGCAGAAACAACACCAAACCACGCAGCCACCTGATCTTTAACAAAATGACCAAATACATGCAATGGAAGCATAGCCTTTTTAAATAAATGGTGCTGGAGAACCGGCTTTCTACAAGCCAAAGACTAAAACTAGACACATGTTTATCACCATGCACTAAAGTCAAAATAGATCAAAGATCTAAATATTAAAACAGAAACAGCAAATCTGGTGGAAGATAGAATAGGTAGAACTCTGGAATACATAGATATAAACAAAGACTTTACGAACAAAACCCAGTCACACAAGAACTATAACAAAGAATCAATAGCTGAAATCCCATTTTATTAAAAACTCTTGTACAGCAAAACAGAGTGAAAAAACAGCTCACAGATTTGGAAAAAATTTGTGCCAGGTGTTCTTTAAAGACTAATATCCAGAACATAAAAAGAACTGAAAATATCAGACCCTCCAAATTCAAACATCAAATCCAAAAATGGGCATTGGAAAGTCATAGACATTTCTCAGAAGTACAAATGGCAAATAAATAAATGAAAAAATGTTCAGCATCACTGGTAACTCTAGAAATGCAAATTAAAACTGCACTGAGATTCCATCTCACTCCAGAATCAATAGCTATTATCAAGAAATCAACCAATAATAAATGCTGGCAGGCTGTGGGGAAAAAGAAACCCTTTTCCACTGTTGATGGGAGTATAGACTTATAGAAACACTGAGGCAATCTGTGTGGAGATTCCTCAAAAAACTAGGATTAGCGGTCTCATTTGACCCAGCCATTCCTCTCCTGAATATCTTCCCAAAAGAATTAAAAGCACTATATGCAGCGATATATGCACACCCATGTTTATAGCAGCACAATTTGTAATAGCTAAATGTTGGAAACAATCCTAATACCCATCAATCAATGAATGGATCAAAAGGATGTTGTTTTTTGTATAATAGATTATTATTCAACCATAAAGAAAGATATAATTAAAACATTTATAGCTAAGTGGATGGACCTGGAGACCATAATCATAATTGAAATAAATCAAATACATGTAAATATTGCATTGTCTCTCTGGTGTGAGGATCTGAAAATGTAAACAACAACATAAGTGTACAACAGACATTGTGAAATAGAAAGAAACCATTCAAAAGGAAAAAGGAAACAGAGGAAAAGGGAAAGGAAGTAAGAGAAAGAAAAAATGAGAAAAAAAGATAAAATGAAACAGAGCTTTTTGAATGGGGACAGGAAGGGACTCCAAAAAGAGAGGATGGGAACTGGGGAAAAAAAGAGAGAATAAGATACATTATGGACAGCTACAAACTCCCTATAATGAATGTAGTCATTCTGTGTACTTAAATTGTACTAATACTCTTGAATTTAACAAGTGTTTTGAACTCAATAAATTGTCTCAAAAATCCATCTAGAAAAAAGGGCAATGTTGAAGATTGACAGAGAGCTTTTTTTAAAAAAAGCAGTAGTGCAAATTAGAATAGGGGCTAATGGTACGTGTATACATGGCCACTTAATATACAATTTAAGTGACCCTTCAGCAGGAAAAGGAAACCTAGCCAGAAAATTATATTCATCTCCTTTAGGGAAACTAGGCCCTGCACAACATCACAAATAAAATAAAACTCAGTTAATATCTAAACATACACAAAATACAACATTAGAAAAAGTATTCAGTTAAGATTATTTTATTTTTGGAACATTCTGATAAACATATGAATAAAAAAGCTTTTTAAAGAAGAAACACAAGATTAGACAGTCAGAAAGGAGAACAATGTAACCAAGAACTTAAAAAAAAATAAAGCCAAACAGAGCTAAAGTGATCTGAGGGAAAATATTTACAATACAGCCAAACCAATGAAAGAATAGTTTATAATAGTTTATAAAATTATAGGAAGCACCTACAAATTAAAAAAAATTTTAAATGGCAGAGAAAATACAAACAGTTCAATATTAATAGACCAAACCCCCAAAGGCCAACAGGTAGTTTTGTTCTATCTACATTTTTATCTTATTTTTTACTGCATGTTTGTGTTACAGCAGGGTGATATTTGTTCAGGGATGTTGCTGCATTGCTCACTTGCAATACTTGACTTTCTTTCTATCTTTTTTCTTCTCCCTCCTCTGAACCCCTTTACTATTTCTAAGAGTCTCCTTTTAGCTTCATATTACTTTTCCTTTATTTTATTAATTTATTTATGTATATTTTAGATTTCTCAGAGGAAATACATGATATTTAATTCTATGCATCTGGCTTATTTTCTTTTTAAAAAAATAATGGCTTAATTTAATTAAAATTTGCATAGTATACAATTTACAGACTCAAAGTGTATGGTTCATTATATTTTAGCACATGGACAGAGTTGTACAACCCTGACCACACAATCAAATTTAGTTCATTTTTGTTACCTCAAAACAAAACACTCTGCCCACTAGCTGTCATCTCCCAAGTTCTCCTTTCTATATCTAGGAAATCACAGGCTTATTTCTTTTTTTTTAGCACGATACTCTCAATTTCTATCCGTTTTCTTTGAAATAAAACAATTTCATTCTTTATACCTAAAGCACATACTTTTGTGTATAAATGCTATATTTTCCTTATCCATTCATCTGTTGATACATCTAGGCTGTTGCCAGACCTTTGCTATTTCAAATTAGGATTCTATAAACCACATGTATATGCATGTATCATTGTAGCATAATGTGTTTAAATCTCTCTGGAATACACTTGGGAGAGATACAGCTGGGCCAATTGGAATGTCTGTTGTTAGTTTTTGAGGACTCCTCCTACTGGTTCTAATTGTTTAAATCACCACCAACAATGTGGCATTGTTCCATTTCTTACACACACCCATCTGCACTCCGCCAGTCTTTATCATTTTTTTTTGTGTCTATGCTATTGATGATTCTCATTTGAACTGAGGTAAATTCGAATTTCAAAGTTGTTTTGAATTACATGTTCTTAACAGCTAAAAAGCCTAAACATCTTTACATTTTTGATGGACCTATCGGCTATTTGTTCTCTTTTGGAGATGTGATTTTTCAGTTCATTTGTGCAATTTTGATTGGGTCATATTAGGGAATAATTTTTTAACTTTTATATATTCTAAATATTAGTTCTCTATGAGAAGTGTAATTAGAAAAACTTTTATCTCATTCTATAGATTTTTTTTCTTGTTTCCTTTGTTTTGCAGGACATTTGTCATGTGATATATGCCATTTTTATCTCCTGTGCTGTTGGGGTTCTACTCAGAAACTCTTTGCCTGTTGCTCTTTTTCTACCAGTCTACGGTTTGGAGCATTCTTGTTTTTGTAGGCCCTTGACATGCATCATTAGATTATTTATTTGTGAGTGACATATTTCTCTAACAGAAGCATTCATAGCTGTATAATTTCTCTTGGAATGACTTTTGTTTTGTTCCAGAGTCTGATATATTTTTCCCAGTATGAGCTGATATTTGGAATGTTTTTCTATCTTGATTCCTTCTGTGACCCATTGACTGTTGAACACTCATGTATTAATGTAGTTTATTTCTTTCTTGATCTTTAGTTTCATTCCATTGTAATCTAACAAAATGCATGGTTTTACTTCCATTTTTGGTGTAAACTGAGAGTTACTTTTAGACCTAAAATATGATCTACTTTTATAGTTCTGTTACCTGAAGAAATGTGTCTTGTGCTGTTCTTGGACAAAACACTACAGATATATGTTAAGTCCATTCATTCTATGGTAAATTTTGATGCTACTTCCTGATTTTTGTGGTCTAGTTAATGTATTTTGAAAGTGGTGTATTTAAATCCCCCACTATGACTATACTCATGTCTGTCTTTTCATGTCAAACATCATCTGTTTTATTAAATCGGCATACTGAAAAAAATATATAAAATATGTATCATATATAAAATTGTTACTGGTTTGGTGAAGTGTTCCTTTTATGAATCTGCACTGATCATTTTTGTTTCATCTAACCAGTTTTGATTTGTATTTAGCTTTCCCAGATACAAGTATTTTTATAGTTTTGAGCATCAGCTTTTTGAGCTTTATTTTTCAGTTTTTACTTTCAGTTTGTGTATATTTGTGTGGATAACATGCATCTATAACCAGAAAAACATACAGTAAGTTCCTAACTTTTAAACATTTGAGTTGTGAACTTTCACAGATATGAATGGACCTCATAGTAAGGACATTTGTAAATGGGAAGAAGTTGCCGAAGTAGCTCATGTGTCTTCCAGACCTTATCACAGCTGTGCTGCTGCGGGCCCTCTGTAGAGTGAGGGAGTATACAGTAGTATAGTGCTCAGTCAGACCCCAGGATGTGTGAAAATGTGTCACAAGAGTATAAGACCCACATTGTCAGATGTAGGAAGGTGTCCAACTTATGAACATTCTCCCAGAATAGAACTGGTTCAGAAGCTGGGGACTTATGGTAGAAAGATCTTGGTTTATAGATCTAATATTCTATCTTTATCTTTTGATTCAAGGGTTGAAGCCATGTACATTGAGTTATTTTTGAAAAATGTGTACTCATTTCTGTTGTTTTTCCAGTGCCTGACATGTTTCTTGTTCATTGAACTACTTTATATTTTTCTACAAATAAACAGTGAAAGCCATGATCCAGTAGTTTTTCTTTTGTGGATTTTGATTAAAAAGTGTCTTGATGATTACGGGCTTGTCCAGATGGCCACAAGGAAACTGGCTTGGAGCAATATTTTAAAATCAAGTCCCAAGCAGGGGAGGCCACCAAAGAGCTCCACTGAGCCTGGAACTTGGCCCAGACAAGGGAGGTAAAAAAACAATGTTGCTTGTTTTAGCTGCCAGAGAAAATCAAAGTTACAATTTAATCTACTCAAAACATTGTTCAAATCTCCCTCAGATTCTTACATTGCTCAATTAGTTATTTTTCCCTTGACAAAAATTACAAAATCTTTAAATAAAGAAAGAGTAAGGATTTTGGGTCTTCTGATACTTATTAGGTTCAACAGATTAAGCAGGACCACCCCAAGATAGAATTGATAATTAAAGAAAAAGCATTTAAAGAGATTTTAGACACAGAAACAAATGCTTCGGTTATTGCCCAACATAATCAGTCCATGCCATGACCTCTGGGATGTGACAATTACAGATCTACAGATGTAATGTTTCTCACCCTAGTAAAAGTGCTAAATTGATTTAACCTGGAGAGATACAAAGAGTGCCTTTGCTGCCACATGCAGTTGACTTACCTTTGGGTTACCAATTTATGATCAATTTAAAATAGTAGCCACAAGGGTGTGGAGGAAAATTCCTCTAGTAGGTGAGAGAACCATCAGTAGGTTTTCTTTCTAGCCTTTAGTATCTAAAACCATTCAAGAATTTTGTCTTTAAAAGTACATATAAATGATGTAAGGCACAGAGAGCTTCCTTTGGGTCTGGCCTGGCCTGGTGAGGCAGGACCTGCGCTCTGGAGTTAAGGTTTGCAGCCCTGCCTCCCATATACTGAGGAGTGAACTCCAAGGTCTACCACGCCTTCCAATGGCTGGCCTGCTGCTGGCAGCACTGCAGCACTGGGCCTAGGGCTGGGAAGATGGGACACAGCTCTGGTCTGCCCGAGCCACCCCGACTTTTTGCATTGCCTGTGCATGTGCTTTATGTATCAAAAGTTTACACTGCACTGGTGCTTGGATCCCCAACAGCAGTGGGGGCCTCTAGGCCAGAGCAGGAGCATAACCTGTGTGTCACCACAGCAAGAGAGGGCCCACGGTGCCTAAAGACAAAATGTAGTTTTCTTTTTATTCTCTATACCTTACCACAAAAATCCCTGATAATCTTCAGGTCTAAAAATGTGCTCACAATTTAAATTTCAAAAAACAAAGCAGAGAGTTCACCTCATAATGGATTTCATTTGGCAATATATACCATTTAAAATGTTTAAATTCTAATAAAGTTGAAACTACTGCAGCAAAAAGATAATGCAATCAAATAAAGGCTAAAAATGGCCTGCCGGAAAGATTTTCATACTGGACAATAAAAGCACCCAATCCAGTGCTAATGTGGAGTCAAGAGTGTGCTTGTGTTTTTACAGAGAATGCTGAATGGTCTATCTGGGTGCCAGAGTGTGCTGTCTGGCTATATCATGGTCCCAAGCCCAGAGAAGGAGTTGATTCTATCGCTCTAGAAGCTGATACTCAGTCCTATGACAGTGATGCCTCAGAAACTACACAACTGATGGAAAAGGATGAAACTAAAACCAACTTTAATTGAGCCAGGATGCCCAGGAGATGGTAACCAAAAACAAAACCAAAGGTCTAAATAGGTGATAAGTATATAAAGACAACCAAACTGAAAGTTTAATGAAAGAAAGAGACACACAAGTTACTAGTATTAAGATAAAATATTAAAAAATGTATGCTAATTATAGATAAAATTTTGTCTTCACTAAATCCTTTTATACAAGATCTCTGCTAATTGACCCATAACAAATCTGACTAGTCAATTTATAGTTATAAATTCTAAATTTGTAAAAAAATTGTTGTACTTCAATTTTGCTAAAAATATATTTGAGTGCACTCTGATTTGTAAGATGTTTGTCAATCTGTGTATCTGCTGTCTGTTTGTCTAGTCTGTAAGCAGTTGTTGGGAGTCAAATGAGCTAGTGAATGTTCATAAGCACGGGCCTGAAAACACAAGTGTCCATATAGGAGTACCCAAGTGGCATGGAGTGCCTGAGAAATGCCCTGAGGGCATGAGATGCTGGAGGCGAACAGGTGTTCCAACCCCCAAACATGGGATGTAAGAAGTGAGCTAGTTCAGGAAAAGGGTATAATAAATAGCCCCTTGATATTGCTCTGAGCCAGTTTCCCTTGTGGCCATTTCAACAAGCCCACAATCATCAAGACACTTCTTAATCAAAATCCACAAAAGAAGAGTAAATACTGGAACCAAGCATACAACAAAAAGTTCTGTAAACATTTGTGATTCTTTAGAATGTATTTGTGCCATGCCTAACAATGGGTAAAATCAATATTTTTTTTTCCCTTTGGTTTCTTGTAAGCCAATTTTCTCTTTGAACTCTCTTAAACCTGTTTGTCTCTTTGGCTTCTCTCCCTATCTGTCTCACTACCTGTTCACTTCTCTCCCCTGTTGCATGCAAATGACAAGTATTCCCTCACCTATTGTTTCTTCTTACCCTTGTCAGTGTCTGAATCAGAAGTTACTGACTGTGAGCTCTGTAAGAGACTCAAAACTGAAGGAATCATATTCCAAGTTGAGAACGTCTCAGGGGAAATGATTTTTCCCACATTATGTGCCTTTTAAAGAGTTTTTCCAACTCATTCCCAATTATCAATATCTATGGTGCCTATCTGAGGAAACCATGGATTATATTTATCTCTTTAAACATTTTGGCTAGGTCTTTCTTTGGGACATAAACCCCTGGCATTTAAGCAGGCCTTGGAGCGGCCATAAATAACTTTGCTCCTTGGCTGAAGTCCTTTGCCCCATTTTACTCCTGGATCAAATGGCTTGTTCACAGTGGAAAGACTCACTCTGTTCTTCCCTCTCTTCTCCCAGCATTCCTGGTGAGGTTTTTCATCCTGTGAAGACCTCCTTCATATGCAGACTTTCCGTATCCAGACTTTCCACTTTAGGTGGACTTACTCATTCAGGCTAAAATTCCTAGTCCAAGGATTTCAGAACCCTGTTCAAGGTGCCAGTTATCAGGGTCCTAACCTAGATTTCCAATCTCCCACACAAGTGTATGGTGAAGGCTTAAAATAAATGAGACAAATGGTATGATTTCAGGGCTCCAGGAGGATCAAAACCTCTCCAGAGTTCAGAGACTCTGGTGGCTAAAATATGGGACATCTCTGGATAGCCCATATTTATATAGGGTGTTAGAGTGGAAAATGCAGGAAATTAACAGACCTTGGGTGGGAGTGGTTCAAGGACTTTGTAAGTAACCAATTATGTTAACAAGGAAAAGTGTTTTAGAAGAAGATCTCCATGCTGCATTTCACTACAGGGGTGAAATACCTGAGACTACAGTCTTTATTTAGTTAATTGGAGCTGGAGCCAGGTGTCCACAGCTGTTATCTTATCTTGCCCCGGCCATGTGTGTTCAATTTCCAGTTTCAGTGGCTCCCAACTCTGAAATTCAGAAGAGCATCAATATCTACTGTGAAAATCTTTACTCACATAGAAGAGCAAACATCAAAGAAATGGACAGATTTCTAGAAATATATGAACTACCAAAGCTCAAGCAAGAAGATATAAAAATTCTGAATATCCCAATATTAATGAAATTGAAAACATAATTAAAACCATACCAACAAATGAATGCCCAGGTCCCGATGGATTCACAGCTGAATTCTACAAGAAATTTAAAGAAGACTTAATGCCACTACTCCTCAACCCCTTTAATGAAACAGAAAGGGAAATAATTCTTCCTAACTCATTCCTAGAAGCAAGTATTACCCTGACACCAAAACCAGAGTAGACCCAACCTAAAAAGAGAACTATAGGCTAATGTCCCTAATTAACATAGGTGTGAAAATCCTTGATAAAATTCTAGTAAAGAGAATGCAGTAAATCATCAAGAAAATCATACACTATGATCAAATGAAATTCACCCAGGAATGCAGGGATGATTAAAGTTATACAAATCATTAAACATAAAACATTGTATTAATAGAGATAAAACCGAAAAACCACAGGATCAACTCAATAGATATAGAAAAGGCTTTTGATAAAGTCCCACACTCATTCATGGTAAAAACCTAACAGAAAATTTGATCAAATAGTCTTTGTCTCAATCTTATTAAAGCTATTAATGACAAACCAGCAGCTGACATCATACTAAACTGACAAAAACTGAAAACCTTCAATCTGAAATTGGGAACAAGACAAGAATGTCCACAATCACCACTGCTATTCAATATAGCTCTGGAAATATTAGCCAAAGCAATCAGAGAAAAGAGAGAAAATAAAAGGAATAAGGATAGGAAATCAAGCAATAAAAATGTTGGCTGGCCTGTGGGGTAAAAGATACCTTTCTCCACAGTTGGAAGGAGTGAAGACATCATACCACAGTGATACATGTGCACCTATGTTTATAGAAGCACAATTTGTAGCAGCTAAATCTTAGAAACAACCCAAATGCCTGTCAACTGCTGAAAGGGTAAAAAAAGATGTGGTATTTTTATACAATGGAGTACTACTTAGCTATAAAGAAGGATGAATTTGAGGCTTTTATAGGTAAATGAATGTAACTAAAGACAATACTCATAAGTGAAATAAATCATTGTATTATCTCCTTAGTGTAAGAAATTGAAAAAGTAAATGAGATCCAAATCCACAATACATATTGTGAAAGAGAAAGAAATTGCTCAAAAAGGAAGAATAGGATTAATGAAAGGAGAAAAGAAGGAAGAGAAAAGAAAAAAAACATTATATATATATATATATATATATATATATATATATGAAAGATAGCTAATATAGTTATACTACTATTTTCTTTTAGTTGATTAAAAAAATAGTTTCTGCTTATACTGTTAGATCAATTATTGATGCCCATATCTTATAATTTGAGCAACTACTTTGAATCTAACAATACATGAGATATTAACCATTATTAATTTCATGCTATTGTATTTTGATATTTTGTCTCATTTTATTGTATTTTGTCTTTAAAATAAAAAGCATTATAATCTTATAGTCTTCCCATGTTCTCTATTTAAATTTAGCATCATTTTTAAAACAACTAGGCAACTGAGAGAGACAAAATATAAAATTTGAAGCGTAAAATTTTTATTTTCTTATTATGTCACAATCCAGAATCTATTAAACTGAAGCAAACTCTAAGCTTTGGATGATGATTGTCTCAGTGGAAGACTGCCAAATGACACAGGGCTTATAAAATAGGGCCTCCAAATAACATAAGGGAAACGTAACTGCCAACCTGCTAGATGTTGGATATGCCAAGCTTGTGTTCTGTAAAACCAAGGAGTGGATTTTAGGAACAATTGAAATAAGAGTAGGAAGAATTTATTGAGAGAAAGAAAGCTTCTAAGAGGGACAGAAGCTGGCCTGAAAAGGGGGTTGTCAGGAAACCTGCTTCTCAAGGGTGTTTTACAGAGTAAAATCATGAAGTGAGAGAGGTCTAAAATGGGAAAGAACTAAAATCAATTCATAAGATTACAAGGATAGTGCTTAGGTGATAGTAACCCAGTGGAAAATCACAGGATGGGTGTGAGGTGGGGCAAAGCTATGGTGAACCAACATTACAATGAGTATAGTTGCTTAGTAACAATGATTAACTGGGGATCAAATAGGAATAAGTCATATGCCAAGTGCATATGGGATGGACAAGGAATTTTCTGGAAGGGGTGGGTTAAGGAGGATTTGGTCCTCTGCCAAAGATAATTGATGCCTATTTAGAATATCAGACCCTACTGTTCATCTCTAGTGGAAATACAGAAGTGTAGTACTTCCGGTTATTCTTGAAGCCTGGCCTTCAGTGAATGCACTTCCAGCCACAGTTGTCTTCTTCGTTGACCTTTTGAGGGGCCATCCCTGTTTGACTTCAGGCAATATTTCTAAATATCTTAGCTATCTATAACAGAGCCAAAAGTAACAGTGACAAATAATTGTCACTGGTTTCCTGTGGTTCAGAAGTGTACATTTATTCCTTGAGAAAATATGTGCACCCATATGAGACATTTCTACATACCAAAAAGTCTCAAGGGAAACATAACTTCTAAATAGTTTGTTTGCATCTGAGAATTTATTTAACTCCAAATGAATCAGGTTTATTATCACATGAGAGACTGGCTGCAAACAAATTGCTCTTAAAAGTCAGCAGTGTTAGTTAACTGATTATGTTCTCTTGAGTAAAAAATGCCAAACTAAATTGATTCAGCATTGTTCTGGATGTGGGAAACCCAGCCTAGGGTGGATTGCTTTAAGAAAGATATACAGCACTCAGGAGGCTGAGGCAGGAGGATCACTGCAAGTTTGAGACCAGCCTGGACTATAATGTGAGTTCAAGGCTGGCCTAAACTGTATAGTAAGACCCTGTCTCAAAAGAAAAGAAAGGTATAAAGGGAAATGAAGGAAGGCTTGCTTCTGTTTCTCTGGAGGTGCTTCATCCTTCTCCTTCATCTCAGATATAATCATCAGCCTTCCAGTGCAGACTCTTCAGGCTCCAGCACAGATCGTTCATTTTTCCAAAACAGTCCCCTTGGCACCCTGATACCAGCTCACACAGGACACTACCATGACTGCAAGCAGAACAGGCAACTGAATGGAGGGGGAAACTAGGGGGTCAACAGCAGGAGAACAGCATGGCAGAGATGAACTAGTGCATGCTGGTTGTAACAATTACTGTAGATGGCCACAATTCACAATAAAAGGAACACAGGGAGAGTAGATCAAGAAACAAGATCTATCAGTATGCTGTATTCAAAAAAAAAAAACATTTAACTCTAAAGAAAATTCATAGACTGAAAGACAAATGAGAGAAAATAATATTCCATGTGATAGGAAACAAGAAAAATGCAAGGGTAGCTTGCTCATCAACCATATCAAAGATATGGTATTTTTATACAATAGAAAACTACTCAGCTAGAAAAAAGGACAGTTTCAAGGCTTTTGTAGGTTAATGGACGCAACTTGAGATCATGCTCATGGGTGAAATAGTTTGGACTCATATGGGTTAATATCATGTTATCTCCTTAGCATAAAAAACTGAGGGAGTTAGTGGGATCCAAAATGTACAATAGATACTGTGAAAGTGATAGAGGAAGAAATGTCTAAAAAAGGAAGATGGTAACCATTGCTAATTTCCTGTTACCTTGTTTTGAATTCCTGTATCATTTTCATTTTTGTGAGTTTTGATTTTATTCTGTCTTTTTTTTTTTTGTTAGGTCTGATGGTATGGCAGCTATTTTGAAGGTAACAAGATTTATTATGGTAGCCGTTGTTGATTTCCTATTACCTTGTTTGGAAGTCTTATAACATTTTCATTGTTTAGTTTTATTCTATTTTGTTTTGTTTGATTTTACTACGTCTGATGGTATGGACAGTTATTTTGAAGAAAACAAGAGACATTAAGGTAGCTATTGTTGATCTCCTGCTATCTTGTTTTGAAGTCCCATAATGCTTTTATTGTTCTGTTCTGATTGGCTTTATTCTGTTTTATACTTTTTAGTTTTATTCTTTAAAAAAAAAAAACTAAATAAAGATAGGAATGGTGCCTCAGTCCTATAATTCTAGCTACTGGGGAGGCAGAGACAAGAGGATTGTAGTTTGAGCCCAGCCTGACCAAGTTAGCATGGATGGGTATAAAAGCAAAAACAAGAAAAGTGGGGATGTAATTCACTGTGAATCACAAGTTCAATCCCTAGTAAAGGAGTGTAAGAAAATCGATCACTATTTCTATCAATAAATTTTAAATTAAATGCAGAAATGACCATTATTATACCTCTGGCCCATGGCTGTTTTCAAGTTATAAGAACAGAAGTGAAATGTCGAAGTAGGAACCAGAATATACATAAATCTCAAGATGCTAGTGATATTTTGTTTTACAGAAAAAATTAAGCGATAGTTTTGAGTTTATATTTTAAAAGTAAACACTGTTCTAAATTAAAAGAATTGAAATAGAAATTAGACCAAAAACAATAATAGTGCAATAAACTTTCTTTTAAAATGCAAGTGTTCTCAATTCAATTTTTAGAGTATTTATACAGAAAAAATTGACAAAGTAACAGAAAACTAAAAATGTAAGAAGAGGAAAGGTTTATCCTGGCCAGTACTAAGTTACATACTAAGAAAAAAAATTGCTATATTTCAGATAGTTATTAAAACTTTGGTTGTAGAGTATAAATGTGGGAACATTTAAATTCAATTGCCTTACAGGAATAGTATTCCCAAGAATAGTCTTGTGAAAATAAAGACATATGATGAGAAAAGACTTGTTCAGCCAGATATTAAGATAGATGATAAATAGAAGAACGATAAGTAGATGATAGATGATAGATAAAGAGAGATAAATAGATAGAAGATATAGTTACAGCAATAATAAAACTTGGCTTGTATCAGGAGGGATACATATTTCTCCACTGAGGATAAATGTAGGAAAGCTTTAAAATTGACTGCCTACAGTGAATCTCATAATTTCCAGTACAAATCTTATCATTAGGAAGACATGGAAGATGGTAGAAGAAAGGGGGGTGAGAAGTTCATAATCTTTGTAACATCACAGGATAGCCTGGCTTCCAAGCCCATTATGGTGAATCTGGTGGAGATAAAGCATTTAAATGGTTTGATATTATATAAAGTGAAGGCACTGAGCCTGGCACAGGAATGTAGAAATCCACTCTAGTGTATCTCAGTACTGTATAACAGACACTGTACTCACAGCAAGATTGCAAAAGTAATCATTTTCTTCAACTTGGTAAACAATAAAGGCTCAAATTCAAAAGAAAATTTCACTTTAAAGAAAAGAACATACTGAATTTTGCTTTTTGTCCAATATGCAGAGCAATGCACAGTGCTTAGTACATGAGTATTAAAACAGAGACAGAAATGACTACTTTCCCAAGATTGTGGACTTCTCTATTGTACTACATGCAATTCCTCATTTCATGACCAATTCTGTAAATGACTTAGACATTGGAACAGAACTCAGCCATTAAGAGAAATATCTTGAGCTTCAAGAACAGTGAGTGGTTAGGAAGAAACCTAACTGAGGAAGAAAAAGACCTCTACATTGAAAATTAGATTAAAGAGGATATCAGAAAATGAGAAGACACCACCTGTTCTTGGATGGTAAGAAACCATACAGTGAAAATGGCCATCCTTCCAAAACTCTTATACAAATGCAAATACAGTTAAGCAGCAATAGCATTCCACACAGACCTAGAGAAAAGAATTCTAAAATTCAAATAGAAACAGAAGAGACCTAGAGTAGTGAGAGCAAATACTAGGTGACAAGGACCAGGCAAGGGACATCATAATCCTGGATTTGAAGTTATACTGTAAAGCTAATGATACAAAAAGCAGTTATTGGCCAAAAAGTAGACTTAAGGATCAATAACACAGAATAAAAGTTGTATAAACAACTCTAAGCACACTCAGTAAGTTTGAAAAAGGTGCCAAACACATTTACTGGAAGAAAGACAGCCTCTTTAATAAATGATGGGAAAAGTGGCTATTCACTTGCACAAGAGTAAAACTAAATGCATGTCTATCACCATGCACTAAACTAAAATTGAAATAGATTGAAGATCTAAATGTTAACACAGAAATATTGAATTTGCTGGAAGACAGAATAGCTAGAACTGTCGGGTATAAGCAAAGACTTTATGAACAAAACCTCATTGCACAGGAAATATTTCAAAGAATCAACAATACTATGGAGTGCTACCCTGGGAAAACAAAAGTGTCTACATAGCAGTGAAATCCACCAGGAGAGTGAGGAGATAGCCTACACAATGGGGAAATTTTTTCCAGCTACTACTCACATAGAGAGATAAAATCTAGGATATACAAAGATGTCAAAAAAATTACACCCCCAACTTGAAAGACCCAATTCAAAAATGAGCATCTGATATGAACACACACTTCTCAGATAAAGAAGTACAAATGACTGGTAAAAATGAAAAAAATCTTCAAAATATAAGGCTATTTGAGAAATGCAAAATAAAACAACACTGAGATTCCATCTCACTTCACTATTTTAATATGTCCTCACAAAGCCTCATGGGGTCTTAAAAGGGGCTTTTCAAAGGTAGCTAGGATTAAGTGTGTGACTCTTAGATAAAATATAAAAGACAGAAAAAAGCTGCTGCCATCACTTGCCACTTTCTGTTAGTTACTTGGAAGTTTTGGTGCCTTCTGCCTTCCATGAAATGTTTCACTTCTGTGATCCTTCTCTGCCATGCTACCCTGACTTTCAACTCTACAAACCATAAACAGCTGAAAAGAATGAGTATTTGGATATTGTGTTAAACACTCTGTAGATAGCGATTAAGTCCATTTATTCACAGGTTTGGTTTAGTTCAGATATTTCTCTGTTGATTTTTTGTCTAGTTGATCTCTCTCTGTGATAGTGGAGTATTAGGGTCCCCCATTACAATAGTTTTGATGCTTATTTGATTTTTCATGTGCATTAATATTTGTTTCATGTAGTTGTGTGCACTGGTATTTGATACATATATGTTTATAATTGTTATCTCTTCTTCTTGAAGTCTTCCCTTAAGAATTATACAGGGGCAGAGACCACCTTGTTGCAGTGGGAACTCCAGCCAGAGGAGCCCAGGACCGGCCTAGATGCCGGCCTCCCCTGGGACCCTGCCTTCTCTGAAGATGACCTTTAGGGACCAGGGAACTCCAGCCAGAGCTCCCACCCTTTCTCCCAGAACCTTGGACTACAGTGGATTAACCGTGTTAGCCTGAGGGGAGATTCAGTGACTGCCCCACCCAAACAGAAGATCTCGGCAGGCTCCAGTCAGTTTGGTGAGAATGCCCCTAAAATAGAGGTGTACAGTGAGGAAATAGGGCCAGTAATAAAGCTCCCTCCAACTAACTGTAAGACCATAGTGAGTCTGACAAGAGTGGGTGTGACTCTTTCCTGCACACAGAAAACATTAGGCAGAGTGAGGAGTGTACCAATAAGGATTCCCCCGACTTGGAGAAAATCAAAAGGGCTTATGAGACACTCAAGCATACAACAGGGACACAGTAGGGCCTCAGCCAACACAAATACCATAGACAGGGAGATTTGGTGACCTGGAATAACCTGAAGATAAAGTAATAGCAGGAACTAAAAGTTGACCTGCATCAATACTACTAGACTTGACAGCCCAGGAAGAATATAGAACTCACCCAACAGGCCCGGCAGTGGGAAGTCAGGTGACTGGCTCACCTCTTCATTTCTTCTCTTTTCTCCCTTTTAAACTTTCTCTAGGCAATATCTATGAACATGGTTTCAATTACCATTGATATGCAAATGAATCACAGATTTATATTACTAGCTCTGATTTCTCATCTGTGGAACACTTTACTTTTAACTCATTTTACATGATTTCTTCTCTAAAAGACATTATAAGCTCCATAGGATCGTAAGTAGAACTAAATATCCTCTTCCCAGACATGACTCCAGCTCAAGGCATGCTCATATCTTTTTTCTGCTTAATACACATCATCACCATCTATCAAATCATGTTAGGAGACTGGATTATGTTCATTACATCTTCTTCCTCCTTATCCCTTTTTGCCAAGTTTCATGCTGTCACCTAGAAGAAGCTAACCCAGCAATTGGACAAATATCAACCTTACATTAGGACCCCAAGATACATACTACCAACAGTAGACCCTAGTGGGATTGAAGGTCCAAATATTAATTCAAAAGAGGAAAATGGCAAAAGGAAAAAGCAAAATGCAATCTCAAACATCTAGCCCACCAGGGGCAAGTACAGAAGACATTGAAATAGGGGACTTCAAAAGCAACCAGAAACCTCTGAAAAGATAGCAAGTGAAATAAAAAAACAATTCCATGAGGCTATAGAGGAAATTAAATTAGAAGTACTCTTTTATGTAAAGATAGAAATAACAACCTTAGTAAAGGAGTTGCTAAGCATAGCTAAAGAAGAAATAGAGGAAAAGTACAGGAGCATGGGAAACTGATTGAAATCTTGAATGAACAATATAGAAAACATGCAGAATTCATGAAACTAACTCAAAGAGACATCTAAGAAACAAAAAATTCTATTCAAAGTGTGCAAAACTGTTTAAATGAAGCTGAGGATAGGATTTTGGACCTCAAGGACAGAATCACAATTAGTGATCATGAAAGGGTAAAACTTTTAAAAATAACAAAGCAGCATGAAGTGACAATCCAATAGCTTCAAAATGATGCCAGGAGAAAAAAATACAAGGTTAGTAGGCATCAGTGAAGAGGCAGGAGTCAATGCAAATGACATAGGTAAGCTATTCACAGAAGTAATAGCAGAAAATTTCCCAAACATGGGGAAAAATCTGATATAAAGGTAAGTGAAGCATATAGATTACCAATCAGTCACAACCAACATAAATCTACACCCAGACATATAATAATTAAGGTCCCAGACACACAACATAAAAACAGAATACTAAAAGCTGTTAAAGAAAAGACACAACTCACCTATCAAGGAAAGCCCATTAGAATCACAGCAGACTTTTCAACACAAACCCTCAAGTCAAGATGAGCCTGGAGTGAGGTATTTCAAGGCTTGAAAGAAAACAACTATCAACTCAGACTGATGTACCCAGCAAAACTTTCATTTAATGGAGAAACTTTAATGGAGAAACAAGATCCTTCCATGACAAAGTACAACTGAAGAAATTCATGTCCACAAAGTCAACCCTAGAAAGTGTATTGAAAGACATACTAGATAGAGATAAAAATGACCACAACCCCCAGAAAAACAACAGAAAGAAACCACCAGGTAGGACAAGCAATTAAACAAGGGCAAAAAGCAGAAAGCAAACAACTGGAACGTAATATGGCAAAATCGAGCCAGTACATATCATTGATACCCATAAATGTAAATGGCCTCAGTTTACCTATCAAAAGAAATAGGCTGTCAGAATGGATCAAGAAACAGGATCCCACAATATGCTGTATACAAGAAACACATCTGACCCAAAGGGAAACTCATAGATTAAAAGTTAAAGGATGGAAAACAGTATTCCATGCAATAGGAACCCAGAAAAAAGCAGGGGTAGCTATTCTATTTGCAGACAATGTGAACTTCAAGCCTAAAAGGATTAAAAGAGATAGAGAAGGTCAATACATACTCGTTAGTGGAAAAATTCAAGAGGAAGAACTAACAATACAAATATATATGCACCAAATACAGGAGCACCCAACTGTATAAGACAGGTACTAATGGACATGAAAAACCAAATACACAAGAACACAATTATAACAGGGGACTTTAACACCCCATTGTCACAAAGAGATAGATCAACTAGACAAAAAGTCAGCAAAGAAAGAACTGAATCATACCTGCGATAAATTGGACTTAGTAGATATTTACAGAGTGTTCCACCCAACCATATCAGAATACACATTCTTCTCAGCTGCACATGGGACATTCTCCAAAATAGACCATGTATTATCCCATAAAACATTCTTAAGTAAATGCAAAGGTATTGAAATTATCCTATGCATATTATCTGACCATAGCACAATGAAATTAGAAGTTAATGGTGTAAAAAAATTGCAAAACCTACATAAATATATGGAAATTAAATAACAACCTTTTGAACAACCAGTGGGCTGCAGATGAAATTAAAGAAGAAATGAAGCAATACCTACCATTCAATGAAAATGCAGAAACAACATACTGTAACCTGTGGGATGCAATGAAAGCAGTCCTAAGAAGGAAATATATAGTAATAAATAGCCATATCAAGAAAACAGAATGAGCACAAATAAACAACTTAATGCTTCATCTCAAGCTTCTAGAAAAAGAAGAGCAAGTTAAACACAAAGCTCATAGAATAGAGGAAATTGTAAAGATAAGAGCAGAAATCAAGGCAATTGAAACTAAAAAAACAATACAAAGAATTAACAAATCAAAAAGCTGAGGGTTTTTTTAGAGAATAAACAAAATCAACAAACCTCCAGCTAAGCTCATAAAGAAAAAGAAAGAAAAAACCCAAATTCACACAATAAGGACTGAAAAGGGGGAAATTACTACAGATCCCATGGAAATTCAAAAGATCATGAATACCTACTTCAAAAATCTCTACTCACATAGAGTGGAAAACACAGAGGAAATTGACAGATTTCTAGAAACATATGAACTAACAAAGTTCAACCAAGACGATATAGCAATTTTGACTGACTCAAAATCAGTTATTAAAATTGAAAGTGTAATTAAAAACTTACCAACAAAGAAAGCTCAGGTCCTGATGGATTCATGGCTGAATTCTAGAAGAAATTTAGGGAAGATTTGATACCAATACTCCTTAAACTCTTCAATGAAATTGAAAAGGAAGCAGTCCTCCCTAAATCATTCCTGGAGGCAAGTATCACCCTCATACCAAAAACCAGAGAAAGACCCAACTGAAAAGAACTGTAGGCCAATCTCACTGATGAACATTGATGCAAAGATCCTCAATAAAATACTGGCAAATAGAATGCAGCAAATCATCAAGAAGATTATACATCATGACCAAGTGGGATTCATTCTAGGAATGCAGGGATGGTTTAACATACACAAATCAGTAAATGTAATACACCATATCAACAGAGCCAAAACCAAAAATCATATGGTCATCTCAATAGATGCAGAAAAAGCTTTGGATAAAGTCCAACACATGTTCATGATAAAAACCCTTCAGAAACTCAGAATACATGGTGTCTACCTCAATCTTATAAAGGCCATCTATGACAAACCAACAGCCAACATTATACTAAACGGACAAAAACTGAAAAGTTTCACTTTAAAATCAGGAACAAGACAAGGATGTCCACTATCACCACTCCTAATCAATATAGTTCTGGAAACACTAACCAGGGCAATCAGACAAGAGAGAGAAATAAAAGGAATAAAGATAGGAAAGGAAGAAGTTAAATTATCACTATTTGCAGATGACATGATACTCTATATAGAAGAACCAAAAAACTCCATTAAAATACTATTAGAAATAAATAAATTCAGCAGGGAAGCTGGATAAAAAGTCAATGCTCAAAAATCAATAGCATTCCTGTACACAAACAAAAAACTCACTGAGAGAAAAATTATGGAAATATCACCTTTCACAATAGCATCTAAAAGATGAAATACTTTAGAATCAACCTAATAATGTAAAAGACTTATATGATGAAAATTATACTATGCTAAAAAAGGAGATTGAAGAGGATAGTAAAAAATGGAAGGATATTCCTTGCTCTTGGCTAGGAAGAACCAACATTGTGAAAATGGCCATACTCCCCAAACTGTTATACAGATTTAATGCAATCCCAATCAAAATACCATTAACATATCTCACAGATCTAGAGAAAACACTCCTAAAATTCATTTGGAAACAGAAGAAAACTAGAATAGCAAAGGCAATTCTGGGCAACAAAGGCAAGACAGGAAACATCTCAATTCCTGACTTGAAACTATACTACAAAGCCACAGTGATAAAATCAGCCTGGTACTGGCAAAAAAATAGACCTGAGGATCATTGGATCAAGATTGGAAGACTGGAAGATTCAAACACAACTACAAAGACACTCAGCCACCTGATATTTGACAAAGGGGCTAAACAAGTTCACTGGAAGAAGGATAGCCTCTTTAAGGTATGTAGAAGTCTTGGAGACATAGGGGTAGGCAGATAATTCATGAACAAAATGCAAACTACACGGGAAACACTCCAAAGAATCAACAACTGGGATCTCATATTATTGAAAAGTTTCTGCACTTCAAAAGAAATCATCAACAGAGTGAAAAGAAACCCATAGAATGGGAAAGAATTTTAACAAGCAACCCCTCAGACAAAGGACTTATATCCAGAACATATAAAGAATTGAAAAACATCAAGCCCCCAAATTCAAAGACCCTCTCCAAAAATGGGCATCTGAGATGAACACACAATTCTCAGATGAAGATATACAAATGACAAATAAATACATGAAAAAATGTTCACCATCACTGGTCATTCAAGAAATGCAAATTAAAACAGCATTGAGATTCCATCTCACTTTGGAAAGAATGGCTGCCATCAAGAAAACAACTGATAACAAATGTTAGCAAGGCTGCGGGGGGGAAAAGGAACACTGCTTCACTGTTGGTGGGAATGCAGACTGGTGCAGCCACTACGGAAATCAGTTTGGAGATTTCTCAGAGGACTAGGATTGAAAATTCCATTCAATCCATCTATTCCCCTCCTGGGTATTTTCCCAGAAAAACTGAAAAAACGTCATATCACGGTGATGTATGTCCCCCCACCCCATGTTCATAGCATCACAATTCATGATACCCAAACCTTGGGAACAACCAAAATACCCATCAAATGCAGAGTCGATGAAAAAGATGTGGTATTTTTACACAATGAAATATTACTTAGCTATAAAAAAAAGATGATCTTGAGGCCTTCATATTGAAATGGAGGCAACTTGAGCTTATTCTCATAAGTGAAATAAGAATCATATCTATAAATATCACATTGTGTCTCTAATGTAAAAAGTAATAAGAAATGTAGGAGTAATAAAACCCAAAATGTGTAATTACTATTGTAAAAAAAAGAGAGGAAAAAAAAGTTCTCTAAAGGATATAACTGCATGTATGTTTAAGTGTGTAGGATTGATAACCATATTACTGAGTTTTTGTTGGATCATTGAACAAAACTGTTTGCAGTCTCATGGTTTGAATGTCCACTTTGTGTACTTTAATCTTGTAAGTTGAACAACTATTTCTAAGAGGACAATATATAACTTATCAACTAAAAAAAATAATAAGAAATGTAGGAGTAATGAAACCCAAAATGTGTAATTTCTATTGTAAAAAAGAGAGGAAAAGAAAGTGCTCTAAAGGATATAACTGCATGTATGGTTAAGTGTGCAGGATTGATAACCATATTACTAAGTTTTTGTTAGATCATTGAGCAGAACTGTTTGCAGTCTCATGGTTTGAATGTCCACTTTGTGTGCTTTAATTCTGTAACTTGAACAACAATTTCTAAGTTGACAATATATAATTTGTCAACTAGTGATTTCTTAGTGTTTATTTTATTTCTTTTTTTGGAATTGTATATTATTGCTTCCCTTTTTTCTGTTTTTTTTCTCTTTAAATAAAAAAAGAATTATATAGGGACATTATTTCTTTTCATCAGTCTTGGCTTGAAGTTTACAGTTTTTGCAAATACAATACGTACCCCTGATTTCTTATGGGTTTTTATCATACGTATAGTTTTCCATCCTTTTACTTTCAGTCCATGAATTTCTTTTTGAGTTAAATGTATTTCTTGTATGTGGCACATTGTTAGAACCTGCTTCTTGATCTATTCAGCCAGGCTGTTTCTTTTCATTGGTGAACTGAAACCATTTACATAGATGGCTATAAATGATATGTATTGGTTTATCCTTCTCATATTATGTCCTGTCATTGGTACCTGATTTTCCCCCTCTGTTTAATTGCTTATCCAGTTTTGGTGGCTTCTTTCTACTGGTGTTCTTGGAATTACGTTTTTCTTGTCTTTTTCTAAAATATTTTTCAGAACATTTTGGAGAGCTGGTTTGGTGGTCATGAATTTCTTCAATTTTTCTTTGCCATGGAAGTACCTTATTTGTTCATCAGTTTTGAAAGATAATTTTGCAGGGTACATGAATCTGAGTTGGAGGTTGCTTTCTTTTAGGGATAAAAATGCTTTCTGGCAAGCTCTCATTGACATGGGCTTCTGTTGAGAAGTCTGCTATGATTCCAGTGAGTTTTCCTTTATGGGTGATGTTTCTTTAACAGCTTTTAATATTCTGTTCTTGTGCTGAATTTCTGGGATCCTGATTATTTTATACCTTACTGTATATTTATTTTGGTGATGACTATTAGAGTTTTATATACCTCACTTAATTGTATGTCAATTTCTTTATCCACGTTTGGGAAGTTTTCTGCTATTTCTTCCCCAAAGAGGTATTTTTATGCTGTTTGTGCTGTCTGGCTTTCTCATCAACTCTGAACAATCTTATATTGTTCTTTTCTTCATCTTGAATTTATTGAACTGATTTTTCATGGTCCCTTACTAACTGCAATTCTGTCTTCTAGATCTGATATTGTATCTTTGTCTTCATTCAGTCTAATGCATAAATTTTCAATTGAATTTTTAATCTGCTGAATATCTGCTTGGATCTGTTTCATGTTTCCCATTTTTTTCCTATGTTGATCATTCAGTGGTTTCCATTGTTTTCTTAAGCCCCTCTATTTTATCTGTGTCTACTCTAGATTTGTTTGGTATGTTTTCATTTGAATCATCATTTCTTTTTTTTTAACTGAGAGATTATTTTTCTATAGCCACATCCATTTATTTTTCATTCTGATGCTATCATTTCAGAAAGTTCCAGTGTGTGGCTTCAGATTTCTTTTATCTTAGTGGGTTCTGGACTTGTACTGGGTGGGCTGGAGGTCTGGGATCGAATTTGCTTCTGCATCTCGTCATTTTTTAAATTTTCTGTATTGGTGCTTACAGATTTTTTATGATAGCTTTATTATGTATTGATGCTTCTCTAGGAAATGTCTTCTTGGTGTAGGTGGTTCTTGGTTTTTGTGTCTATCCCAAGAATCAGTTTCAACATTTCTTTGATTTTTGACTCAAGCCTGAATACAACCCCTAATTTACTGTCTTATTACATTTTGACAGTGAGAAAACCTTTTCTATAATATCTAATTTTGCTACTCTCCCTTATCCCATTTTTCCACATTCTACTTCCATTTTCTCCTCCCTACATGGAAAATCCTTTTATGCTTAATGTCTTACAGGCTCCCACACCTGTATTTTGGGCATCATTCCTACTCTGGTACTGCTTTCATATGTATTATTACTTCAGGCTTCCATTTTATTTTTAAAAACAAGTATACAAAGTGCCTAACAACTACAGCAATGACATGGGAGATGGTGATTTTATCTTTTTCTCTCATATCCAAACATATGTGCATGTCAATGTTCTACTTCAAAGAGTAGGTTTGTGTTGGTTTAACATACAGCCATTCCTGGAAGTTATCCTATAGAGAAATACTTAAATTTTCTCATCTTAAATTGGTAATTTTCCTTCCATAATGACTGCCATCATGTAATATATGGGGACCTACTGACTGATTGATTGTAGGACAAAGTTATGAGATAGACACCATTTTGAGACTAACATGGATAATGTAACACATTTTCTGGGAAATAACACAATCAGTTGTCATAGCTCATGACTATGAGCAACAATTGCATGAAGTAAAAATTGAATAATATTTGGTGAGCCCAGGACATACAAGTGGTACAAAAGTAGAGGCACAGCAGGGTGTCAATAATTTATTATGACACTGACTAAAATTTTAAGAATTGGAAAAGCTGACAATAGCAGTTCATTTACATGAGTATTCTGCATTCACACTAGACAGTACCCAGATAAGCAGATTCTCCAGCGGTGTGGGCACATACATCAGCAAGTACAGCAGGAAAGGTGCTGGCTGCAGCTGCCATGGAGAAGGCAAGGAGTCAAAGAGGACAAACTGAGACAAGGTTGGATATTTCTCAAAATACACACATGTACTTGCTGAGATACAAAACAGAATGCAGACGTAATGGTGAAAACACAGGTTATGAAAAAATCAAAAAGTAACTTAATAATTCTATGCTATTGAAAATTTGCTGGGCATTATACTGATTTCTTCCCATTAATTCATTTGTAATGGCCATAATATTCACTGTAGTGAAAGTTATAAATGAGACCTACATATTAAGTTCTTAAGCCAGAGTTTGGCAACTAGCTCGGTTTTATTAACACTGATGGCTGGAAAGGGCATGGATTTGGACCACTGCACACATGCGTGAATAATCAGATATAATACTTCAGACAGCAGGTCTTATGTAATAAATATTTGAGTTGGGTGTTTCATAAAATGTATTCTCTAAAAGTGTCTTTTAATTGATTGATTATTTAGATTTATTTCTAATCTCTATTATCAACACTCAATGGGAACATCTTATTTTCTATTGCATAAAAAACAATAGAAGATAGGAACATTGGTACATATTTGGAAGCCCAGCTTCTTGGAAGACTAAAGCAAGGGGATCACAATTTATAGGTCAGAGTGGGCAATTTAGCAGCAGTCTGTATTAGTATCCACTGAGCATAGAATTGCAAATATCTTATAAATTTTCCCTGAAATTCAAGAAGTAAATAGCACATCTACTCAGAAATAGACCTATCTCAATCAAAAAAAATATATACATGATTTTTGTGGAAATTTTAACATAGATCAGAACTTGATTAAAAATTGTTAATTCTGATGCACTTGGAAATATTCAGATGACAGGTATTATGTATATTTAGACTTTATAAAATAAGTAATAAAAATGTTTTTCCAAAATATAGACAACCTTTACAAAACTTCTATTAGGACATAAGAAATCTGCCATCAAATACAAGTAAAAAGTGCTATGCAGATTTACATAGATTCTAATAAACTAGCATTATAAGTAACAGCTTTACAATTCTGTTATGTTTTGTCTCAAGATGCCTCCCAAAGCCTTATATGGTCATAGGATTTTTTTCAGAGGTGGCTGACTCTAGAGTGTGTGATTGATTCCTAGTGGGATGCTGAGATTAAGGGTGTGAGTGCTGCCTGCATAGAATATGAAGGACAAAAGGTGGCTTGTCTCTTGTCTTGTACTCTGTTTTTGCTTTTACTGTCTTCTGCCACCGTGAATTGTTGCCTCTCTGCCATGAGCCACTTTATCTTGGAGCCAGCCGATTATGGACTGAAACCTCTACGAACTGCGAGCTAAATAAACCTTTCTTCCTTTTACTCTGAGTGTTGGGTATTTATTCCAGCAACGGGAAAAGTAACCAACACAAATTTCTGTATTGTTCTCCCACTGGAGAGTTGGAATACTGGGTCTCAGTCACATTGATTGTGTGCTCTAACATGGAAATACACTTTCAGTTACCTCATATAGTCTGATGCAAAACATATTTTTTCATTTTTGTTAGGCAGGGTCTTATTTTCAAGTTCAGGCTGGCCTTGAGCTTATTATATAGCCTAGGATGGGCTCGAACTTATACTGATCCTCCTGCATCTGAGTCCCAAGTGCTAGGATTTCAGGTGTGAACCACAACAACTAGCTGCAAAATACTTCATTAAATAAACAGTTTCAATAGGAAATCATGAAATGAATTTAAAAAGTTATAGAATTAGGTGATAATTTTAGGATATGGTACTGAGGTTTGAAAAACTACTTGCGGTTAAATGTACAGTCTTTAAGAAATATCTTTAGCAAAACATTTTATCAAAAACTTCAATTAATAATAAAACATGAATCAATATATCAGAAAAGATAAATAAGACAGAATAAAAACTAGAGGGTTAACAAGAAAGCAAAATGAAAATTATAAAGATATGGATATATTAATTTCTGAGAAAGGGTCTCACTGTGAGACCCATGCTGGCCATCAACATTTGATTCTTTTGTATTAGCTGCTTAATCCAAGGATTATAGATGCATAACAGCATCTCGGTAATCAAGCATATATTAAGAGAAACAAAAATTATTACAGAATTATCATTTAATAAATTTTAGATGGTAGACAAATTCTCAGGAATATGTAAAACTACAAAGATAGCAATAGAGGAAGCAAATAATGGAGAATATAAGTTGGCAAGCAACTCAAATAGCAATCAGAAAACATTCTTTTACAGTGGCATTGCTCAATGGGTTTTCAAGTGATTCTCTGAAACATGTCAGACATCGATCAATATGCTGTCTGTATATATACCAGTTCCCCAGGATGAATATATATGTGTATACACTGAACAAATACAGATATTAAAACAAAAATTATATACTCATCTGGGCATGGTCTCAAATACAGTACTTCCAGTCAAAAAAGAATAAGAAATCTGCAAATTATATCATCAGGTCAACACAATCTTTACCTAAATCCAGATAACATTTTTACAAGAAAAAGCAAATATAGGCCCATTACACATATGTATATGTCTTTTCAAATCCAAAATAAAGCATTACCTAACAAAATGCAAATGTGTACAAATGTGTTATCATTTTTGCATGTATGAGTGGTAGCATGGTTCCCTAGCCTGCATGATGCCTTAGGTTCAATCTAAGCACTACACACAGGAAACAAATGACTACGTGACAGTAAAGTTCTGTCTGATCCTCTTATCAAAGAATGGTTCAGCATCGTAAAGCTATGATGAATCTCATCACCAAAAACAAAGAACTGATCTGAGTGAGCCTAGATATAAATATTTAGTAAACATCAATTTTTATTAATTATTTCTTAAAGACTTTTAAGGAAGAAAAACACCATAATGTGATTAATAACATAATAAGGCATGCATACATATACTACAGTATATACTATGTTTTATGAAACCAGCAAATATTATGATGAATGCAGATATAGCATATAAATTATTTCAAAATCAGTAATAATTTAGGGATATTCACTGTCATTACTGTGCAGTCACATCAAAAAAATTCATGTGAAATGTTAAAAGCAAGTCAAATAAACAGTGACATGAGGACTAAAATGAAAGAGATAGAATCTTTTTGGAGAAATGGTAAGAATCAAGATATAAAATTTGAAAAAATGATAGAGACATGGCCAAATAATAGAGATGTTGCCAAAGACAGGATTAACTGGAAAAAATTAGAGTGCTTCTCAGAGCTTTAATACTCATTGTAACTATGTAAATATCATTTATGTTCTGATTGGTATCATGTAGGTTTCAATGAATATTGATTTCAAAATCAGCACACACAAAAACTACAGAAAATTTTAAGTGTCCATTTAGAAGCAATTTTTAGCTATCACTGAAAATTTTAAAAATGAGATTATTAACAGATTCAACTGTGCAAGAATTATCTTATGTGAATATAATCAACATTGTAGGGAAGAAACTACATTTTCAAATGTATATTTAATTAGAACATTGAACTTTAAACTTTAAATTTTTCCAAATATTTTTAAACTTTCCTTGAAAGGAGTCAACTTGATGTCTGCTTCCTCATTCAGTTCATGATACTCTGTATTTTGGTTGAAGACAATGTCTTTTCCCTTATCAACGTAAATCCAGCATATTGTTGATACCTAGAAACAATCTCACCTACTACTGAATGTTTATATAACCAACTTTAGAAATTATTATTCTTTTTTAGTTTATTTAAGTGTATTGGTACAATTTAGGTATACATGATGACCACATTAATTACAGGGAATTTATATCTGTATGTGATAGATTTTGATTCCTCTTTTTCTTTCCCATTCTCATCCCCTCTTTTCAAACCTCATTCCTCTTTCCATTCACAAAGCTCAGTTTTCATTTTATCCTTCTTTTCTCATTTTCTCTTGCCCTTCCTTCCATTCCCCTCCCCCTCTCCCTTGTTCCTTTTGAAGAGTTTCTTCCTGTTTCACAGTACACATTTTTTTTTATTTACATTTTCGGTTTCCCACACTAGTGTGATAATGTGATATTTACACATGTGTCTGATTTATTTCACTTATGGTTATGGTCTCAGGGTCAATCAACTTAGCATAAATGTCTCAATTTATCTTTGTTTATGGCTGAGTAATACACCATTATGTTAAAAAACACATTATTTATCCATTCATTGGTTGATGGGCATTTAGTTGCTTCCAAGATTTAACTATTACAAACTGCTGCTTTAAACTTGCGTGCACATATATTGTTGTGGTATGATGCTTTTCATACTTCCAGGAAGATACTCAGAAGGGGAATACCTGAGTAAAATGGGACCTTCAATCCTAGCTTTGAGGCATTTCCACCCTGATCCATACAGTGGTAGCACCAGCCTACACTACCACCAATAGTGGACAAGGGTTCCTTTTTCCCCACAGCCCTGCTAGCATTTGTTATTAGTTGTTTTCTTGATAATAGCCATTCTTTCTGGGATGAGATGGAATCTCAGTATTGTTTTAATTTGCATTTCTCAAATGACCAGTGAGGTTACACATTTTTCATTTATTTATTTGTCATTTGCATTTCTGACAAAGATCTATTAATCTCATATACCCAATTTTGAATTGGGTCTTGAATTTGAAGGGTCTGGTTTTTGTCAGTCCTTTATACGTTCTAGATATTAGTCCTTTGTCTAAGAACAGTTGGCATAAATTTTTTCACACTCTGAGGGTTGTCTTTTCACTTTGTTGATTTCTTTTGCTGTGCAAAAGATCTGTTGATTCTTTGTGATAATTCCTGTGTGATTGGAGTTTTGTTCATAAAGTCTTTGCATACACCTATGTATTACAGCATTCTACCTATCTTCCAGAATATTTAGTGTCTCTGTTTTAATATTTAGACATTTGACCCATTTCAGTTTTAGTTTAGTGCATGGTGATAGACATGAGTTTAGTTTTACTCTTTTGCAAGTGAAAGGTCACTTTTCCCACCATTTATTAAAGAGGTTGTCTTTCTTCAAGTGAATGTATTTGACACCTTTGTCAAAGATAAGGTGGCTTAGTGTATTTGGAGTTTCTGTATCTTCTAATCTGTTCCATTGATCTTTGGGTGTGTTTTGTTTTTTGCCAGTGCCACACTATTTTTATCACAGTAGGTTTGCAGTGTAATCTCAAGTCAGGGATTGGATGCTCCCTGTCTTGTCTTTGTTGCCCAGGATTGCCTTTGCTAATCTAGGTCTCTTCTGGTTCCAAGTGAATTTTAGGATTATTTTCTCTAGTTCTGTGAGATATGTTTTTGGAATTTTGATCAGAATGTATTATATCTGTACAATAATCTTGGAAGTATTGCCATTTTCAATATATTGTTTTTTCCTAGCCAAGATCCAGGGATACTTTTCCATTTTTTGATATCTTTTCAATATCCTTTTTCAGAATATGGAGTTTTCAATATAGAGGTGTTTTACTACCTTCGTTAGATTGATTCCTAGGTGTTTCATTTCTTTGGATAGTATTGTGAAAGATGCTGTTCCACTAATTTTTCTCTCATTGAGTTTGTTACTCATATACAGAAAGGCTATTGATTTTTGAGGATTGACTTTGTACCCAGCTACTACTAGATTTGGTCATTAAATCTAGAAGTCTTTTGGTGGAGTTCTTAAGGTATACAGAGTATCATATTATCTGTGAATAATGATAATTTAACTATTTTTCCTACCATTTAAAAAAATTTCTTTCTCTTGTCTAATTGCTCTAAAATTTTCAGAACTATATTGAATAAGAGTGGTAAAAGTGGACACACTTGTCTTGTTCCTGATTTTTAGAGTGAAATCTTTAGTTTTTGTCCATTTAGTATGATGTTGGCTACTGGTTTGTCATAGACTGCTTTTTATCAGATTGAGATAAAGATCATTTCTTCCAGTTTTCTGTAGCATTTTTATCATAAACAGATTTTGGATTTTATCAAAAGCTTTTTCTGCATCTATTGAGATGATCATATGGTTTTTGTCCTTGACTCTGTTTATATGTTGTATTACATTTATTGATTTATATAAATTGAACCATTGCTGCAAATCTGGGATGGATCCTACTTGACCATGTGTATAATCTTCTTGATGATTTGATGCAGTTTGTTTGCCAGCATCTTACTGAGGTTTTTTGAATCTATGTTCATCAGGGAGATTGGCCTATAGTTCTCTTTCTTGGATGGGTTTTTCTCTGGTTTTCATATCAGGGTAATGCTTGCTTCCAGGAATGAGTTAAGGAGCATTTCTTCCTCTTCAATTTCATTAAAGAGTTTGAGAAGTAGCAATTTCCAATTTGCACTGATTGATATTGGCTATTTGGAATTTTTATATCTTCTTGATTCAGGTTTGGTAATTAATATGTATCAGGAATCTTTCCATTTCTTCTGCATTTTCCATCTGATTAGAATACAAGTTCTCGAGCAGATATAGGTAATGTGGATTTTCCAAAGGACCCACTGTGATTTCACCATTTTCATTCCTAATTATGTGTATTTGAGCCTTTTCTTTCCTTTTTTGGATAATGTTGGTTAAAGGTTTCTTGATTTTATTTAATGTTTCAAAGAACTAACTTTATTTCAATTTATTGATTCTTTGTATTATTTTCTTACTCTCCATTGCATTAATATCTGCTTGATTTTTATAATTTCCTTCTTTGGACAAGCTTTTGATTTGGCCTGCTCTTCTTCTCCTGGAAGCTTAAGGTTCAACATTAAGTTGCTTATTTGAACTTGCTCTGTTTTACTGATACTATTCATGGCTATAACTTTTCCTTGTAGGACTGCTTTCATTGTGTCCCATAAGTTCTGGTACATTGTACTGGCATTATTGTTTAACTGTAGAAATTGTAATTCCTTCTTTAATTTAATCTGTGACCTATTGAATGTTCAGTCACTGTGTGTCCACAGGTTTCAATGCTCTTCCTATGCAGTGAGTCCCAACTCAAGGAGAAGGTGTCACCTGCCTCCTCCTTCTTTGTTCAAGTTTCTCTCTTCATTCTCCTCATGGGAGAATGATCATTTCAGATAGTTGCTGGATCCAGGGTACCCACTTCCGTTCTTCCCCTCCTTGCATTGCTGTATTCCATTGACTGGACAGTAAATCTCAGAGAGGTTCTTTCTCTGCTGATTACTATTCCACCATCTTTCTGGAAGTCCTCAGAGCTGTCTACTACGTGTAAGAGGTTCTTGGTTTTTGTATCTGTCCCAAGATCTTACCTCCCAAATTTATTAAGGATAAAAATATTGCTGTCTTTTTGGCTTAGTAGCCAGTCCTTTGGTACTGGACTATGGTGATGGTTATGACTCTAGACAGTGTTGTTATAGAAGGGAGAATAGCTGACTACACATATGATGTATTGGCTAAAGTATTTCAGTTAAGGATAACAGTTGCACCAAGCATAGCCTAGAAACTGACAAACTGTGGTAAATCTTGATTTGGTAACTTTACCCATAGGGGGAAGATCTACAGTTACATAGCAACACCCAACATAAATGAGGAACTTGCATGCCATTAAGTTTCCCCCTATCAGAGTGATTTTATTCTGTGGTGGGGAAGTTTAAGAGATATAGGGGGCAAAACAGAGATAGATTAAGAGAAATATAGTCAAAGCAAGTCTGGAGGATAAGGGATGATCGTGCAAGCTTTGGGAAACTGGATTAAGAGGGGAGGAGAAAAAGGATGAAGGAGAAATCAAATATTATTGAAGCAAATTGAAAAAGGTTTGGGACAGTGTTCATTCACATGAAGTATCATAAGATCAAAAGAGATAATTAAAATATAGAAAGAACTTGAATAGAATAGAACAAAAATATATGTATAACCTAAAAAAGAAAGAAAGAAAAATAAACCAAAAAATCAACTGGACTGTAAAAGGGAAACAATACACACACACACAAAAAATTAAATAAAATTCCTCTGGTGTTCACTGTTCTGTGGTAGTGTCCAAATCAGCACCCTACTAGTCCTGCAGTAGGATTAATGCTGGACTGAATGTGGGTCTGATCTTTTTCCAGGGTTAATGTCCAAGGGAAGAATCAGTCCCCTAATGTTAGAAAATGAACTATGTCTAGGTCCATCCATGTCACAGTGGAATAGAGGGAAGGCAGGCTGTTGGAGAGGTCAACATTTTTCAACGAGTCACCATGCTTCATTGTCTCTCCAATCTACTCACTTTCAACCAAGGCATTGAATATATGGCTCTGAAAAGGAACACAAATACTGGCAATGAAGATATTAAGGTTAAATGAGGACAATATTCTACAGAAGAGTAAAGATGAAATAATCAAGCATTTCAACTCTTGCAGACAAGCTACCTATTCATGCAGGGTCATAAAAACCACTTTGAACTATGAAAGTAAGCATATTGCTAAGCATGAGTTTCAGGATGACTGTTCAGATGGAGCCTACTCTTCATCACCTGAACCATTTCCTGGTGAGGAGGCAGGGACAGCTAAGGACTGCATGCTATAGGCTCCCCATACCCTGTAGTTCCCTTCACACAGACAGAACTCTGCCTGCCTCAGCACTGCAATACTCCCAGGAAGAAATTATTACCTGGATTCATGTGATACTCTTACTAAAGACTTATTTGGCTTCAGAGATGCATAAAATATTAGGAAAGCACATTTCTACATGTGTCTGGTGTAGTCACATGAGTGTGACCTGATGGACCAACTCTGGTCTCTGGATTGTTCCTCTGAGGTTCCTTCTGTACTCCTGTCCCCTGGTTCTCACTAAGTAGTTATTTTTTTTTCATCATTTCTATTTACCATGATTTTTCAGTATTGCAAATGTTCAAGCCCAGACTGCAATTTTTGAAGCAATAAGACAAAGTAATTTTTTGCTTAAATCCTGTATTATGTCCACATTAAAAAACTAATATAATTCATTCAATTGTCTGTCCTAAATGAACTTCCAAATGCATTAATTCATCAGTTCATTCTTCAAAAATATGAGTTTGTCAGACTGCTCTTCACAGATTTTCTTTATGTGTGAATATTTCAGTCTGACTCTAGCACCTCTTTGCATAACAAAACCACATTATTTCCTGTGCAATCCATTCTACTCTATGCAGGCAAAACTTGCTCAGTGCAAACAGGTATCTGGGCATCAGCTCATGCTTGAAACAAACCCACTGCCTCAGACTCCTGCGCTAATGCTGCACAGTATGCTGCAAGCTGCTGTTGGCCTCTTTTATTACCTACCAATTTCCCCTGTAGGTGTAGATTCAAAAGAACCCACGAAAAATATCCACAATGATGTGAAGATTTGTGTGACAGTTTTTTCCTGGGAAACACCCTTATGTCTCTGAATATACCGATGTAAGGTAATACATACTTCCATCTTCAGGTACCCCAAAATTTGTGTGCTGTCTCAGCTATCTAGAAATAAACTCTCTATGTTATTACTTTAAAAGAATCACAAGTGCACATGCTTCAGGTCTTTCTTAAACATTGCCATTTAGAAGGTTTCTCTTACTCCCGGGCAGTCTTTGAACATTGCCAAAGACCAGTAAATGTCTGGCTTACCTCATCACACTTAATCCCAAACTTCCATGCAAAATAACTAAATGAAGAGACATGGCATGATGAAGCCTTCGTGTAATATCTTTAGGAAAAGAAATGGGAAGAGGGAGAATGAATTGCATTTAGAAACATACTGCACTGGCTGACTATGTGAGGCTGAAACATGCCATGATGATGTGCAGGTTCTACACATTTCCTCTGGTGACCTCCTGAACAGTCTCACACTTATTCTTTTTCTATCCTGTATGGTAATTCTTGTCTATGGTTTTGTGCTATATCTTCTCAAGGGACAATAAGAACTGATATTATAAAAAATAATTTCCTGAATGTAGAAAGATTGCATACTATGTCATTTACTTTTTAAATTTTGCTTTTACAAATTTCCTATTTAAATTTGTTAACTTGAGGTAAAGAGTTTACTACCACTCGTGGTAGCAGTCAGATAGCAAAATAATTATATTTTCACTTTTTCGCTCAATCTCAAAGATACACATCCTGACACTGGTGTGCATGCATTCCTCTCTCATTAACTTACAGTCACTGTCGCAAGTGTCTGGCAGAAGCTGACGTGCTGGGCTGATGCTTCACTCCATCAGCAGAGACGTAGTTAGTTAAAGCCTGGGATAAAAATAAATCTTTACATAAACTTCAAAATTGAAGAAACCAGCAAGATGCAGTCAGGATATCAGAGACCTGCAGGCATCTTCAGAGAATATGATAAAATCTTCTACTAAAAAAAATTTTAGGAATTAGCAAAAAAAAAAAAAAAAAAAAAAAAAAAA
>PVLA01012288.1:0-45850 GCA_004027455.1 Hydrochoerus hydrochaeris | reverse complement strand
ATGGATGTGAACCTATAGATCTAGGAGGCTCAGAGAAGGGCAAACAGCACACATCCCTGGGTCCTACACATAGATTTGTCATATGAAAACTTCAGAAAATCCAAAACAAAGATAAAAGTCTTCAAAGAAGCCAGAGGAGGGAAATACATTGCCTATATTGATACATGGGTAAGAATTACACTGGGCTTCTTTTCACAAAGCATTCAGAAAAAGAGAATGAAATGCAAAATTTTAAGTTCTAAAAGAAAAAGAAATATCCATGTCTAGAATTCAATATCCAGCAAAAATCTCTTCAAAAGGGAAGGAGAATAGACTTTTGCAAGCAAAAACACATGGAGAGAATTTGTTGTTAGTAGAATTACCTTAAAGAAATGTTGAAAGAAGACACTTGGAAGACCAAAAATGTATATCAGAAACCTAAGCCTACAAAGAGAAAAGAAGAATATTAGAGAAGGTATAAATGAACATAAATGTTTTGTTTTTATTAATTCAGATAAAGTTCAAAATGATATTAGCAGCAATGTACTGGCTAGGGTTTATGAATAGGTGAAATAAGTGACTGTGATGTAATAGACCACAGGAAGGAGGAATAGGGAATGTTCTGTTCTAAGTAACCACATTACTTGTGAACTGGTATTTTTTATTTCAAAGTGTGCATTGTATTTCTGCAGTTAGTGTTTTCATCTTCACTGAAAACCGACCATTTTAATTTAGATGCTTCAGTAAATGCTAAGCATGATGCTTTCATCCATTTTGTGCTACTACAACAGTTTAGTACAGAATGGGTGATTTATCTTCTCAATGTTCTAGAGTCTTGAAAGTTCCAAAATGAAGCCAGCCACATCTGGAATCATCTTTCTTGTTGTATCTTCACATGCAGAAGTCAGAAACATGAGAGGAAGTAAAGCCACTCTTTGAAGCCGTTTGTTTATGGACATAAATCTTTTCAGGTCAGTAAAACTTCACCATCTAAACCCACCCTGAAAGCCTCTCCTCCTAAGTACTTTACTGGAACCAAGTTTCTGACATGGAGTTTTGGAGAATATATTCAAATCATAGCCATAACTAAATATTGGTATATTTCAGCTTCCTTAAATAGATGAGTCTTTCCAATCTTCCTTTTCCAATTAGTGCAGAAGAGAATGACCCATGATTTCAACCTGCATGGTTTTATATAGATGGAATACAATATTCTTCAAATACTTCATTCTGTTCTATACCTTCTGCAGCTTCACCAGCAATGCTTTTTTATCAGCTATGTATTTTTATTAGCACAGTTGCAATACATAATTACATTTATTGTGGGAGATTTTTAGATGTGTATAACACAATAATTCTTTTTTATCACTTTCCCTTCCCATTTCTCCCTACTTCCTCCAATTCTTAATCCCTTTCTCATTCGAATAATTACTATTTCCATTTTTTCCTTGATTTTCTTTTTTAGAGCATTTTCCTGTTCTTCCCTCCCTCCTCCATCTCATTTCCCTTCCCATTTTCACCCCCTACTTCCTACTATTTATCCTTTTGTTTTGATCTTTATGTTTTGGTTTTCTAATATAAGATAAATCATGTGATATTTAAACTTTTGCATGTGATCTACCTCCTTTGAATGTCATAGTTTCAAGGTGCATCCATTTTCCTACACTCAAGTTATTCTCCTTATGGCAGAGTAGTACCCCATTGTGTGCTATTCATCTGTTGAGGGACATTTAGGTTGTTTCCAAGATGTAACTATTATACACTCTACTGCTGTAAACATAAGTAAGGATGTTTCACTGTAATATGATTTTTTTAACACTTTTGGAAAGATTCCTAGAAGGGAAATTGCTGAGTCAAGTGAAATTTCTATTTTTAGTTTTTGAGGAATCTCCATCTGATTTCCATAGTAGTTGTACTTATTTATATTCTCATTAACAACGTAGAAGCATTCCTTTATTTCCATAGCCTTGCCAACATTTGATATAATTTTATTTCTTGATGGTGGCCATTCTTTCTGGGGTAAGATGATACCTTTTTGCTAGTTTGTTTTGTTAATGACCAGTGATGTTGAAGATCTTTTATTGGCCATCTAAACTTTTTATGAGAAGTGTCTAATCATTTCAGATGCCCATTTTTAACTCATTCTTTTATTTGGGGGGAAATTTAATTTTTTAGCTCTTTATGTATTCTAGGTGTTAGTCTTCACTCTTGAGTAACAGCCTTGAAAAAATTTCTGCCCTTCTGTAAGTTGCCTGTTTACTCTGTTGATGGTTTGCTTTGATGTGCCAAAGCTTTTTAATTTGATATTATGTCATTTATTTATTCTCAGTATTATTTCTTGTGCCATTGGGATTCTGTACAAAAAGTCTTTGCCTATGTTTCTGTCTTTAAGAGTCTTACTTATTTTGTCTTCCAGAAGATCAGGTGTTTCTGTTTCCACATTTAGATATTTGACCTATTTTGATTTAGTTTAGTACATGGTAAAATACATGGGTCTAGACCTAATTTTCTGCATGTGAATATCCAATTTCCCTGGCACCCTTTATAAAGAGACTACCTTTCTTCCAGCGTGTTTTTGGCCCCTTTGTCAAAAATCAAATAGTTGAATGTGTCTGGGGTTGTTTCTGCTTCCTGTGTTCTTTGATATTGATCCACATTTCTGTTTTTGTGACAGTACCATGTTGGGGTTTTTTTTTTATCACTTTAACTTTGTAATTTGGCTTTAAATCTCAGACTGTGATGCATTCTGCTTCATTGACCAACTTTGACAAACTTGAAAACTATTCTACATGATTAACTATTTTTGTTTTCCATGATTATAAAGTAACACATTTTGAAATGCCCTAAAATGGTTGAAAGTGCTCTTTTAAAGAAATTTCATAAGAATAAAGTAATTTTAATAAATATGCACATTATCAACAAGCCAAATTCTATAGTCTCTGTTGCAATCAGTGCCAATTCAACTCTACATTATACCACTTTTTTTCCTGTTAATTACTGAATTCTGTGAATCTCATATTAATGATATCTTCCTTGTGGTAGTATTTATAGGAATAATTAGATAGTCCTGAAAGTGATACTACTTCTTATCTTACATAAAAGTGGGGAAAATCAAAGCTAATTGCTGTTTTTAAATTTTTTTTCTCCCAAATTGCAGGTTTACATCTTAAACAACTTCAGGTCAAGAGAGAAAGGACCAGTGAACTGCTTCTATTCAAATTGTCACTCATATTTGTCATTAGTTTGAGAAAGGAAACTATGACTAATACAACAGTATTGCATTTCTAACTTAGATGAGATTGAAAAGGATAGGCAATTATAATGATAATTAAGTGAGCTATAATAAGAAAGTAAGAATTAGCAGATTTTTCTTCCCTATATTGTTGCTGTAAGTGCTAGTTTATCTTTGTTTAATTTTTAGTTTTCTGTTGAGGAAAATGTATTTATTTACAGATTTCTCTGTTTACGCTCTTTTAGGCTGTAGTTTTAATATCAAAAAATCAAACTTAAGCTTCTTGAAGGGAGGAATATTCATTTCCTCATTTTTTTCTCCTTCACACTTAACAGTGCTTAGCATATAAGAACATTACAAATTCGTAATGAATGAGTTCATCTTGGATGAATCCACAAAAACTATAAAAACTATTTTTAAGGAGAAGTGAGCATATAAAATCTAAATTAATAAAATTCTGTAGTATTTTTAAAAGTTAAAGAAGAAATGGGTTAAATTAAGGTTGTTCAAGAAATAAAGAGATGACAACTTTGATTTTTAGGCAATAACACCTTTCTGAAGAAGTTTTGCTTTTCTTTTTTTTTCTATTCTTTATCCTTTACTTTCAGTGACAGTTTCACTAAGTTTTCATGCAGAGTTCTTGATGATACACCCTCGAGTTGTGCTAAATAAAGAACAATTATAAATTTCACAGTGAAAGTCTTTGGCATATCATTCTCTTATAGGGAGGGAGGCGAGAGAAATATGGTTATTTTTCTCATTGCTTCTTTTTTCTCTTGCCCATTGTGTTTTACTACCATCCATCAGTTATGTCAGGAACAGGCTCTACCTAACATAGCTGAAAAGTACCATAGTCTATCACTTACCCCCGTCAGCAAGTCAATTTGAAACTCACTGTCTTCTACTAAGTCAAAAAGAATTGCTAATATTTTTAGAGGAAAAGATGAATTGCAGTAAAAATTCTAACAAAAGGTGACCAAAATAAAACATCAACATCATTCTTATGCTTGAATTGGATAGAAGAATAAGAGAAAATGACATTTCTCACTCAACCATCTATTTTAAAAGGGAGAAGGAGGGTAATGGGTTTAAATTCCAAGCCATCATTTAAAATCTTGAGCCCAGGCATTTGTTATTGATGTGATACTGCATCATGCTACTTGGTTAAATTTGAAATACAGTTTTGTTTCCTTGACTCTGACCTTAGGTTGACTGCCTAGAGATTCCTCCTACTCTTTCTGTCTTTATTTTTTACGGAATATAAAGCTGATATAAACATTTTACAGATTTTGATCTTGAAACTACAGAGAAAAGAAAAACTGGTGTTTTGCAGAATTGGTTCCCTCTCCTTTCTTATAAAGCATCTCTCCAAAACTCTCATGTTCTTCCTTGCTGACTCTTGAACTAACCAGATTCACTGGCACCAAAGTCCCATTGCAAGATTTGGCTTTAACTATATCACGACAAGTAGGTTTCTAGTGTTTTAGTGCTGCTTCCCTAGCATAATCATTTATAAATTTGCTGTCCAAAGAACACTCAAGAGGGGCCAGAGAAAGTGCTTAAAGGGTGCCAAGGCATTTTAAAGCCTACCTCTCACCCAAAATTCTTTCGTGGAGCTTCTGCCTGTATTTGCTTTATATGTTACTGTTATGCCAAAAATGATAAATTAAGTGCACCACAAGCTCAAGAAGTTGTAAAAAATCATTGCTTTACCCCATTTATAATAACAGAACAAAACTATAATCATCTCAGTTTAATGGATTTAAGTGACAATTTAATCCAGTTCTCTCATTAAAGAGACAAGGAATTTGAGTTGGGAAGAAATGAAAAAACACATCTGAAGGCACATAGTGACTTGCAGCCATAGACATATTGATTCGTAGTCTAATGTTCTTCCTTATTGTTCTATGACACAACAGTATTTTTAAAATTAAAACTGAGAAAACATCTTTCCAAAAACTAACTTTACATTATTAACTATTTTAAGAATCCTATAGACTCATCCTGTAGAGTATTAAAACTCATTAGTCTCCATTCATTCTTCCATCTATTTATCCATTTTATCCAAAGAAATATATGCTGATACTAGATATTTACTCATGATCATACAGTTTTTACAGCAAAGATACTACAATAATTTAACCTAATTCTTGAACACTAGAAGGAGGCTAGAAGCATGTCTGTAAAGAACTACATGAAGGGTATGTGTTCAGGTCCTACATTTATGAGGACACTGAATCTAATAGTGCAGCTGTTCTCAATCTTTTTGGCAGCAGGACCAGTTTCAGGGATGGAGGGAGGATAGTTTCAGGACAATTCAAATGCATTTCATTTTATTATTCACTTTATTTCTATTAGTATTAAATTGTAACATATAATGAAATAATTACACAACTCACCATATTTGCAGAACTAGTGGGAGCTTTGAGCTTCTTTTACTGTAATAAGATGATCTCATATGAGGTGATGGGATATATAGTAACACAAAAAAATGTGTTGCTTATGTCCAGTCTACTCTGCAATTTCCTTTTAGTTGGTGTGACTGCATAAAATTCCACTTCACAAAGATAAAATGTTAGAAATGGAAGTTTAGTGCTTGTGTGGCACTATCACTATATTCTGTTCTAATTTAATCCAAGATATATGGCAATTTTAAGCTGTCTCAAATATACTATAAGAGCACTGTCACTTTCCATCTCACTCAACTGATCCTCTTCTAACATTCTAAGTGTCAGTTCACCTGGCATGCACAAGTGGGTCACAGATCCATTCCTTCTTGGTTCTGAGGCCAATGGTGATTGGGAAGTAAGCCTCACACTTTTTGGTAAGCTGAGACAGTTGATCATGCAGCACCTGGGAAAAAGAAGCCTGTGACACAGTCTCTTTCAAGAATTTTGCTAATGTTTGAAGCATGTTAAGAATCCTAATACTTGTTACTTCCATAATCCCAGTTTGGCTTTGAATGCAGCCACTTTATCTGCTGAGCAACACAAATGTCATTCTCCCCTAAAATGCTGAGTCATTAACAGGCTGAATATGTCACATAAGTAAGCAAGTTTTGGGACCCATCCTGTGTCACTGAAATGTGCAGCTAGTAGTGACTTTTTTTTTAAATAAATCTTTGCAGTGGCTCTCACGACTTAAAAATTCTGCCCAGTGATCTACATCTAGGAATCATCTCAGTTCTGCGTATAAGAAAGACCTGTGTAGTCTGTGTTCATCTCCTTACAGACCCATGTGAAAAGATGTAAGTTAAGGGCACGTACAGTATTGTGGTTAATAATTTTAATCTCATCCTGCAAAATGTTAAGTTCAAGTGACATTTTTTGGTTATTTTTACATGGATGATGGGGTGCATAAATTCACATTCAGAAGCTACATCTTTGCCCCAAGTAGTGAAACCCAGAAAGACTTCTCTGGCAGCTGTTCCATCAGTGCATTAGACTGACATGAAATGACCAATTCAGTTTTCCTGTTATGGGATCTTTCAAAGACTTGAATAGTTCTGCAGCTGTGGTGTTGGTTGTCAAAGACAGTGTACAAAACACATCCTCATGCACATCCTCTTGAACAATATATTGCAAACACACACAAAAAAAGCACTGTTACCTTGTAATATTGGTAGACTTATCAACCTGGACTGCATGCCACAATGACTCATTAATTCTCTCTAACAATTATGTTTCAATATCCTTTGGTACAGTACTTCATCAATTCATTTAGTTATGTTGCTAGTTGAAAGAGAAAAGCACATGCCATCTTTTGAACTGTAGGCTTTCTTAAAAGTTCATGGCAAATGTTTTCAGCAGCAGGCAGCATCTTCACCAATAATAATGGATATCTTAGTTTTAGCATTGTAGCTAGACCCTAAGAATGATGTGCTCAGTGCAGACACATTTGATGAATTGGTGGTCTTCAGTAATTACTTTTGTTCTTCATGTTCACAATTTATTTTGAAAAACTCTGATGACATCTTTTAATGGAAGGTGATTGGTCTCCATGTGGTGAATCAATTTAGAAAATTTTGAAAGTTACATGGTGTCTTGGTTATTTTTCTCTCATTCCTGAGACAAATCCCTGACACCATAATTTAAGGTTTTTTGGTTTTGTTTTTTGGTTTTTTTTTTTTGGTTTTTTATTTTTGTTTTTGTTTTGTTTTGTTTTGTTTTGTTTTGTAACAAGAATCAAACTTACAACCTTGTGCCTGCCAGGCAAGCGCTTAAGCCACTGAATTAAATGCCTGGCCTGGAAAGCTTTATTTAGCTGACAGTTTGTGAAGGTTTCAGGCCATAATCAGCTGGCTCCAAGGCAGGGTGGCATAGTACAGGGGCAACATTTCAAGACTGCAGAAACAGCAAAGCAACAAGAGCAAATGGCAGGCAGGAAAGAGCAAGCCTCTTTTCTTCCCTTATATTGCACACAGGCCACATCCCTCCCCCCAAGGCAAATGTAGCACTCACAAAATCTCTGTGAGGATATTTAGGAAGTAAGGATCCTGGCTCCCTGCTGAGCCTCTTAGTTAAAATTCTAAACTTCTCAAGTTGACACAGTGTATCAACCACAACACATGGCCTTGTTGAATAACCAGTTACCACATACTGTACAAAGATGACTTGGAAAATGTGAATCATTCATCGCAATGAACCTGTAAGACTCTTCATGTTTTCTTTTAATTGTAGCTTTATTTTTGTTGTCCATCTTAGAGTCTTTGCTCTCTCTTTATTAGGTATTCCTCCCTTTCAAAGAAGTTCTCCAAGCCAGGTGTGGTGTTGCACACCTATAATCCCAGCACCCAGAAGGCTGAGGAAGGAGGATCACTGCAAGTTCAAGGCCTATCTGGGCTACAAAGTGAGTTTAAGGCCATCCTGAACTGCATGGTGAAATCCTGTCTCAAAAAGATCTAATAAGAATAAGATGACGAGGAGAAGGAGGAGGAGGAAAAGGATAAGGAGGAGGAGAAGGAGGATGAAGAGGAGGAGAAAAGAGAAGAGAAAGAAGAGAAGAGAGAGGAGAGGAGAGGAGAGGAGAGGAGAGGAGAGGAGAGGAGAGAGGAGAGGAGAGAAGCAGAAACTCTCCAGTAATGTTGTTTTTACTTATCAGTGAGGATTAGCATGTGAGTTTGCCAAAACTGTGATAGAGACAAGTTTGCAGTACAGGAGGAGACAAAGAGGCAAAGGTTGAAGTAGTAAATAAAATAATAGGCAGGTCATGTGTGGACTACACTAAGTGTTGAATTCTGACTTAAATCAGATGCAGTTAATGTATTTTAAATTCTAGTTGCCAGTATAAAGCCTGCAACCAGATGTAGCTTGTCATTTGCCACTCACTGATAAGATTTTGTTAGGAGTACGAAAGCTATTGACTGATTTTGGTCTCTGTTCAGTCAAACCTGTCTAATAATGCTAATCTGTGTTTGCAGATGCTCCCCAGTACTAGCATCACTGCCTCAGTTCCACCTCAGTTCATCAGGCACTCTCTTTTCAGAAAAAGCATGTAACCTAGATTCTTGCATGTGCAGTTCACACTGCAATTCATTCTCTTGCAAGAGTCTAATGTTGCTAATCTGATAACAGGTGAAGATCAGGAAGTAATGCAAGTGACAGGGAATGACCACAAAGGCAGATGAAGCTTTTCTAGCTGTCCTCCACTCAGTTCCCACTGTGCAACTCAGTTCATAATAGGCCACACACTTGTACTGGCCTATGGCTTTGGATCACAGATTCCTGAAGACTCCCTAGATTCTTGGACACTACTCAAAATATTTCAGATTAAAAAAGAGGATTCTTGTCTGGATAAGGACCTAGACATCATTGTCAGATTGGATTCATACTGATGTCATTTTTTGTCAAACATATGCACTCCTGGATTTGTATTATTCTCTAGAAGTTCATAAAATAAGAAAAATACAGTCAAATTAATAAGATGTTTTGCATTGCCTTATACAATAGTTTTCTTTGTAGTATCACAGCTCTTATAATCATCCTTCAGTTATTAAGGTGAATCTCACAGCCCACATTTATTTCAAACAAGTTTTTAATGACCACAGAGAGTATGATTAGAGAAACATGACATATATAAATATATATTATGATATATGTTAGATGACATATATTGATATACTAGCATATATATACATATATTAGATATTCTACAGTATATATTACATGGTATGTATATTAAACCAGATGATACATATAACATGTGTAACATATATATTAGTCAAGTCAATACCACCATTAACTATTAGAGTGTGTGCCATTTTCTTAAACTTTTGCTCCAGGTTTGCTTGTATATGTCTGCTTCTTCTAAAGCTTCCAGTTCATGTGGAACTGATAAAGGGGTCCTTTATCAGTTAGCAAGACCCATGGTGACCCTCTTTCTCACTGGGTGCCTCTCCTTTCTTTGATAATGCCATCACCTTCATTGGGCATTGATGCTGCCACTCAGCATGGGCTCTGCCTCTCCCTGGTCCTGCTTCTTTCAGAGGGTGCTGTTAGATGCCTGTGCTCTAACAGATAACCATCATTAGCATCCCCTTCCCACTGACCCTGCCAACCATCACCTGTATTTGGGTTGTTTTTGTACAAGAACCCTCAATGAACCCTCTCCGAAACTGCATGGAGATCCATGAAACTGTAAATATATCAAAGGAGACTCTTCAGGGCCCAAGCTCTACAGAGGTTTTATTAAAACAGCTACCACGTGATTAAATTGGTAACATATAGGTATACAAAGCATTTTTCTTTTGTTTTTCCCCCACTTTGAATTTCCCTTCTCTGAAGAGATAATGGGCAAAATCTAAGCAAATGATTCATTTGAGTAAAGTAATCCAGAAAACAGTACATTACCATGTTTTTGAGAGGAGGGAAGGGAAGAGAAGCCTAGGGCTCTCCCTGGGGAGTATGGGATTTGTCTTGCATGAAGCGTATTGTACATCTTCTGAGCAGAGGAGAGGTTAGCTGATGAAGCAGAATGTGAGGACAATGCTTTGTGCATGAGACCCTTTTAGTTGCAAGACTGAGGGACTTCCAGAAATGTGAAGATGCTAAGAATTTGGACAGAACACAAAGTTTTCATTAGCATAGCTGAGGACTAAGTTTCTCTGTTCACATGATGCCCAAGAGACTAAAAGAGTAAAGCATTTCATTCTGGACTAGAGTGCTGTGTTATATGCACTACCTAACGTACTTCAGTAGTTATGTACAGAGCGACACCTTATCCCCACCCTATTTCTCTCCACTCCATAGACTAAGACACTAGTTTATAAGGTTTAGGTAAGAAGAAAATATAAAAGAAAAACATCAAGATATATGCAGAAGTCCCACCGCCTTTTAAGGGTAAGGCTTCCCTATAAATCTAAGCCTGACTATCTCTTTCTTCCCCTGAGATGAATTCTCTCCTAAGATTATTGTTGGTTCTATAATATTGCAGTAGACCTACTCCCAGTCTGCTAGAATTACCCAGTCTAGCCTGAGTCACAGTTAAGAGAAAGCTTGGGCTTCCATTTTGATGATTTTCAATAAAAAGCAAAGTCATCTCTCATATCATGGCTAGTAATTATTTCTCATGCACTTAAATTCTTTGGGTGCCAAAATAAGTTGACATTTTATTGTTTCTCTGACGCTCCGATTTTATAAATCCCCAAATTAACTTAGAGCAATTGAAGATGAATCTGCTTCATAGATTGCATACTTCCTAAAGTATGCCAGTTTATTAGGGGCTGGTTTATTGTTGATTTGTGGGCTCTTCAGCTTCTAGCCTCCTTCTGCTTCCCAGATCAGCATCTGTGTTTGTTTAACAGCCACTGGTTCAATCATTCTAAGAAGCATAGAAGTCATGCAAAAGGCTCAGGGGCCACATGCCTCATCTCCCGAAGTGACACTGTGTGTATTTATATAGTTCACGAGTTTAGGGTTTTTATCTCATGGAAGCCGAGCTCAAGGACTAGCTTTATGAGTTCCCTGGAAAAATAAATCTGAGCTCTCAGTGACATGAGGCTCTTTTCAGATCACATCAATACTCTTTTCTCTGAAAGCAAAAATATGGATGATGCCATTCTGATAGCAAGAAAGCTCTTTTCAATTTGTTTTCAATTTTTGTTGCATCCTTACTATATACCAGGAACAGCACTAAGTACAGGGGTCATTCAAGAGTATACCATCTCTGTTCTAAACTCAAGGCACTTGCTTCTCATAAATGAGATAGCCAGGTACCTTTCCAGGCTGAGTGAAGTGCTAAGAAGAAGTGTGCTCAAGGTGTTTAATCAGATCCTCAGGGATAGGAAATTATGTTTAACAGCAAGAGGCAGGAGTAGCTTATGGAAGGGAAGAATGAGGTGAGAATACTTAACCATTTTGTCACGTCACCACACCAATGCCATAAGGAAAGGCCTTTCGCTTCAAAGCTTAGGGGTGCTTAATGTTGGTAGCAATCCCTTCAATCTCTTCAAACACCTCGCTCCTTGAATCAGTGTGAGGGCTGCATATCAAAGCATTTGAGATACTTTTGGTACATGCAGATGCCTATGCCTCACCATTTGCTGACTGAAAGAAAATCTCCAAAGGAGTCTACTTCTTAAACCACTCTCTCTAGAGGACTTTAGATGCAGAGCCAGTCCAGCCTGCAAGCTGGCAACTTGAAACCATTATTCCAAATGGGTTCAATCAAAACCCCATACAGCCCACTGAGGGATGGGGTGAGTAGCCCCGAAGGGTACTATGGCTCATTATCCTTTTTAGATTGGGCTGTGAGCCCAATTTGGAAAAGAGACATCTGCAGGAAAGGTGGTATATGCTGAACTTGGAAGCCGCCCAAGTCTATTTTGATCCCATCCATTCTGTCTAGACTGTCATTTGTTACCATCCGGTACAGCTATTTAGGACATACTCAGTCAGACCACTATGGGCATAGTGAAATTCTGTGAAACCAGAACTGAGTTAGCTTTAAGGTTACCTTCCAGTCCACCATACATTTCTAGAAATACTTATGTGTTAGATTGTTTCTTGATCCACTGTGATTTTCTGAGTTTAGTCCCTCACTTAGCCCAATGAGCAGACTGAAAACTCACATGGTCCCCTGAGTCTTCAGGGTTTCCAGGCACCCCAGCCACATTCACTTCCCTGTAACAGCAGCAATGGTATTAGCAAAGGAAGGGAGAGAAGACACAGCCTCCAGGCAGGGACCAGATTTCAAGTCCTCATTGTACTACTGTATAACTGTGTGCCATGGGCAACTCACTTAGCCTCTCTGGGTCAATTTCTCTAAAAAGAGAAACATGCTAAACAGTTCTCAAAGTAAGACTTCTTTTCACTGTGAAACATTATGATGGATAGTGTTCTGGAAATTTTTACAATATGATTTACACATCTGTCTTAGCCTATACCATAAGTGACTACAAATATGACTGCAAGAAATAGTTTTTCAAAATCCACCTTTTATTAATTAAAACAGGAAAAATAAAGTGTTCAAACACTTATTGGCTATGCACTGAACACCAGCACTGTACTGAGTGCTTTTCCTCATGCAAAATAAATTTAGTCTCTATAAAAACCCATGAAAATTCTTGATTCAGTTAAGAAAACCCTTAAAAAGACCCTGAAAATTTTATTTCAAATAAGAAAACAGACTGAAAGAGTTAGTAAGTAGTAGGGCTAGGGCTTAAGTTCAGATTTCATGATTCTAAATCCAGTACTGCTGACAGCTCGAACTCAGTTGTAATCCCATGGGGGACAGGGAGTACCTTCTTGGTAAATTGTCAGCAGGTCCCCTTCAGTGCAGGAAGACTGTATCAGGCGAACGTGATAACCACTACACTACGGAAACACAGGAAGACTGGATAGAAGCATGTGAAGGCACTGCTGTTTGCCCCACAGTTCATGTTTTTCTTCACAGGACATTGTGAGGCTTACATTGTCCAATTAGTCTCTTATAGAGTCACCAGATAAATGTCTCTGCCCTCTTGAAGTGTCACTAACCCTGGTTTCCTAACAAAGAAAAATAAAAATAAGGCAAGCTACATATTAAGGAAATATTAATGTTGTGTTTTTAATCATATAAATGTCAGAAAAAAATCTCAAGTTTAAATCCTAAAGCAAACACAGCAAAATCCATTGATTGTACCAGCAGAGAAGTAATTAATGCGATGTAGGTTAATGAAACATCTTAAGTATTCTCTGGGACACTGGATTGTCACAGCACAAGGAGTCGTAAATTTACATTTTCTTCTGTTTTTGTGATTAAAGTACTAATCTTGACACTACATTCATTTCACTCCCATTTTTATGAAAAATTCTTTAGAAATAAATCATCACTAGGAAGACTTAAAATGTTAAAAATTATGTAAGGATTTTATTGATTTAATTAACATTCATAAAAGATGAAGAAAAAGCTTGAAATGACTCTGAAGTCACACTTTGGCTTGTCAAACCCCAGCTTGCACTTCACACCTGGCAAACACTTAATACATCAGAGAAACAGCCATTCTTTGAGTGATAAAATGCCTCAGATGAAATACTCTCTGCAAAGAGACAGCTGGGCAGCATGCAGAGGCCAGCATAGAGACCAAACACTTTCTTGTGGCACAATTAAGGAATCAGTGGGATTTTCTGTGCCCAGATATCTCCCTCGCCCATAGCAAGCATTTAGTCATTTACCCAATGTTCAATTTCCTTTCACCTTCTGCCACTGCTATCATTGTTTTGATTTCTTCTACCTCAGAAAGAATATGGATATAATATTAATGTACAAATTGACCAATTTCCAAACCTAATTATTCTTTCCAATCTTTATCTAAAAGTATATATATATATATATATATATATATATATATATATGAGAGAGAGAAAAAAATGAGAATGGATAGAGACTGATTATAAGAAAGACCCATCAATTTGGAGTTTGTGAGATTCTCTAGGTATTTTATTTTCTGTTTTGGTAACTCAATTTCTCTGGTCTGGCTACAATGTAGACCCAAGTCTGTTCAATAAATAGATATCATATCACTAGCTAGTGAATGTAATTGTTTTAATGAGAGGTATGTTGGTCCCCAGGAAGCATGGCAGAAGGGATTGTGCTTATAATTGACTCTAATCCATTCTAATCTTCCACCTTAACCTCACTAGGAATTAAGTGATTGATTTTTGGTCTCTTGAAAGAAAATAAAGACCTGCTGAGATAAAACTTGGCAACCATCCAAAGACAAAAAGAAAATTGAGTTCTGGAACCAGTTATACAGTATTTGGATGTGAATAACTGTCTTTGTCTAAGCATGCAATTTTCCTACCACTAGTCCTTAGCATATATTTGAATGCTAGCATGCTCCTCAGTCCGAGATTAGAGAGAATTTCCCAAGCATTTATTTACCTTAACATCAGATACAAGTAAGACACAAGTCACAAATGGCATAGGCTATTGTTCTTGGGCATTCTTCTTTCTGTACAGATCATCCCTCACTACCTGGAGTTAAGCTCAAGGCCTCTGGTTTCCTATCTACTGATCTAGGTCTCAGCATTACACTTCGTCCTGTTCACTCCACTCAGGAAGTCTACTGCCTACGCCATTCTCCTCTAGTACAGTTCATTTTTCGTATGTGTTGGTGTAGCTCACCCAACCATGTTCTGTTGGGACAAAAAGCAGCTGAATTTTAAATGGAATTATTCAAACCTTTAACTCATTGCTGAAATTATGACTAACCAGTATGAAAAACAATATGAAGGCATCAAGGAAAGATACCCTTCTCCTTCCTTACCTCTCTTGTCCTTATAGCTCTCCCCTTCTCCCAATTCTTTTATCACTTTTCCAGCTTCTGTTTCTCTAGGTAGAACCCAATACTCAGAAAACTCATCTTCTCTCAGCCTTTTGTACCTGGCTCCTTCAGTCTGCAAAGTTGCAAACCCAGTAAGTCCTCTCCACTCCTGCTCTCTAACACCAAATACTCTTGGTCCCGTCTGCAGTTAGGACCACTGTCTTTGTATATGGTTCTCATGCTGCTCAGGAATCTTGTTTATTTTGACCTCTTGCCACTTTCCTTTGAGTCACAAGGTCCACAGTCCCCATTACCCATTCCTCAGGGGCTCCATCCTCCTTGAATTTCAAAAATAACTCTCTCACTTACAGACAATATTGGGGGCTCAAATGAGAATGTATTTAATTTCTTTACTTTCCACATTCCAAATTTGTCATAATTTGTCTCTTTTAATTTTTAAAAACAACAAATAAGGGCTGGGGATATAACTCAGCAGTGTAGTGCCTGCCTGGCATGTTCAAGGTCCTGAGATCAATTCCCGATACTCCTTTCTCTAGAAATACAATAAATATTACTGTTTTTGTTTCTATTTATAAAAGCAATATATGTTCATAGTAAGAAATACAAGAAAGTAACATAAATCAGCAACTATAATCCCATTAACTCATCCTGCTACTGACAAATATATATTTAATGTTAACTAGCTGAGGCACAATTTAAGATTTATAAGAATCCTAAGACTTAAGTAGGTGTATTATTCCCCTTTAATCAGTGATGGAATGGGAATTCAAAGAAGCTGGGATTTGCTTTGAAGCATATCACTGGCAAGTGGTAGAGGAAGAGACTGGACTTGATTTTCTATCCAATTTATTTAAAATAGTGTGTCTTGATTCATAAAACTTGTCTTGACTCATCAAAATTTGTCTTGGTGTTTGATACAAAAGATGACACCATTTCATTAAATAATACCAGACAAGAAATACTTCAAAGTGAGAAGATACTACACAAAGGTGTTTCAAAATATGTCCTGTCTTTCCATTCTGGTCATTCTTCCTACAATTTTGTAAACTCACTCATCACCAAAATGATGTTTTGATCATTTTTCTTGTCGACACCAGAACACAAAGAAGCTTCCCTTCTATCACCTTGCCTGAAGTGTCTTTTCACCTCTGCCCAAGGCAGGTTGTGGTTGGCACTTACTGCTTACCCTATTCCTCTTCCATTTACCTATTAGCTCTTTGTATGTACATGTGGTGTTGGGAACTGAGTCCAGGAAGCTCACCTGCCTTCCTTTCCTGAATAACTGAGGTTACAGTCAAATGCCAACACACTTTTGGTTGGTTACTTTCCTTAAGCGATAGTTTATTGGCATGACTTTTATGGTCATGGAATGTCAATAGTGTCAAAATTAAAACATTTTACCTTAGTTTGTTATCTTAGGAAACAATTCCCTTCTTGGTTTGGTCATTCATATGTACTTTTTGTGTCAGTTCTCTTAGTCTCCCAATCACTTTTTTATGATAGCTTTCCTGTTTCTTGGGTTATTAGTCTCTTTACTCTTTCTTAACTTATTACCTGCCTAGATAAGTGGTATGGCACCCACTTACTCTTCAATCCCACATTTCACCCATTCTTTTTATCCCAAGAATTTCAGTTTTTAAAATATTACCAATACTCAGCATTTGCTCTAAAATCACATACACATTTCTTAGCACCCATGTTATGTTTTGTTTTTATTTTTAATTAATGTAAAACAATCTTGGTCTTCAACCTATTCCTAAATTGCAACAATTATTATTGAACCTAAATTTATATAAAGAAAATCCAGGCTAAGAGTCAAGGAATTAGAGAGTGCTTTATTGCACTATCACATTAAATCTTGAGCCATACTGATCCAACTTACACTAGAAAATAATAAAAGACCAACTATAAGTCCATATGGGCAGCCACCAAATTTGATGTGGAAAAGAGGTATATTCCACAGTTGGGTATAAGAGAAATGTAAGAGGCAATATATTCAGTGGCCATCTAACAGAAAATAGAAGAAAAAATCATGTAGAATGAATCCTTGAGAATTTCTCAACCAAAACTCACATAGAAAATGCTGAGTAAATATCATCCATAAGACTATCTATCTTGAGGAGAAATCAAGATGGCCAATTAGTGAGCAACAAAATACAAAGCCTTCTGGGAGAAACAACTCATATGCCAGAATAAAACACCCTGGAGAGACCCAGACAGAGAGAGATGGATCCTCTTGACACAGAGAGAAATTAAAATGTAAAAAAGCTCATCAAATATGTTGGGACCACAACTGAAACAGCTAAAAATTATGGACACATCATGGCCGGCAGAGCCGCCCAAACTCTTTCCCTTCGCCACTCACAGGAAGCACAGCAGGGCTGAAGTTGGGGATTGGTGAGCCCAAGGGAGAGCAGAACAGGTAAAGGGACCTTCATTAATCCACGGTCAGTGCTGGGAATGAGACCCCCGACACACACAGGAAAGGCGCTACCAAATGGACGATATGTTGGAATCAGGCAAGAGGAGCCTGAACTGGGAGTGACAGTGACTTCAGTTGGTTGCTCCTTCCCCAGAGCAGATTCTTGGGATTTGCTTGGACTGGGCCATGCCCCTGGCCAGGACCCAGTGAGCCATCCCAAATCAATTCCCTGTGCCTAGCAAGCACTAACCGGGTGATTGCCCCTGAAATTTGGCTGGCCGGGTGGGGAGGGGCAGGCAAATACAGCCGCTGCTTACACCTCAGTGAATAAAGCAGGCAGGAGAGGGTGGAGGTCCCTCGCCAGTGTGCTTTGGAAGAAACATGGCCAACAGGGAAGGGGGCTGGGACCTGTACTGGAACCTGTGTGGAGGAAGCCAGGGCCATGACAGGAGAGAGAGGCAGGAGGAGGCCCCTAGCCCAGAATCCTGAGAGCACTGATCCAGGAGAGGGAAAAACAAGGGAGACTGAGGGCGGCAAACACACAACATCAGACATGGCTTCAATGGACATTAAGAGACATCTCTGGGACCTTGTAGATGAGCTCAAAACTGAAATATTAAATCAGGTAAAGCAAGATATGAGTAGAGTAATAAAAGAAATGCTCTCAGGAAGCATCTCTCAGGAAGATACAGATGGAAGAAGGAAGGAACACAAAAAAAGGAGAGAAACATTTGATAAAGAATATAAAGAAAATATAGAATACATGAAACATATTCAAAGAGACTACCAGGAAATTAAAAACTCCATTGAAAGCTGGCAAAATGCCTTAAAAGAAACTAAGGATAGACTATTAAAACTTGAAGACAAGTTTGCAATGTGTGATCATGAAAGGAAAGATCTCTTAAAAATAACAAGGAAACAGGCAGTAACAATACAAAGGCTAGAAGATGACAAGGGAGTCTACAATTTAAGAATAAGAAATGTGAATGAAGAATCAGGAATGCATACGGGTGAATTACAAAGGCTATTCATGGAAATAATTAAGGAGAACTTCCCAAGCATGAGAAAAGAAAATGACATTTGGTTATGTGAGGCATACTGAACTCCAGCCACCTACAACCAAAACAGATCTACACCCAGGCATATAATAATCAAGACACCAGAAATTCAATATAAAAACAGAATATTAAAACCCGTCAGAGAAAAGAAACAGATTACCTCTAAAGGTAAGCCCATCAGGATCAAGACTGACTTCTCAACACAGACCATCAGATCAAGAAGAGCTTGGAGCAAAGTATTCCAAGCCCTGAAAGAAAATAACCTCCAGCCCAGATTGATGGACCCTGCAAAACTGTCACTAGAAATTAATGGAGAAACAAGATGCTTCCATGACAAAGAGGAACTGGGGGAGTTTGTGACCACCAATCCAACCCTACAGAGAATACTGAAGGACATTCTAGAGAGAGGAAAAAAAATACCAGGATTTTAGAAACAGTGGCAGAAAGACCTCAATGAGTAGGGCAGGCAGTAGAATGAAGGAGAAAACTAGACAAACAATGGCAGAAAAATAGCGTAGCAGAAATGAGGCAGAGAAGGATAACTAAAATCTCTAAAATAGATGGCCTTGATATGCTATATTAATAGTGCACCAGGGTTTAAAACCTACATTACTCACACTACTCTGCTTAGATGTATTATATTCTGTTCCAGTCATTCTACCTATACTGGATTTGAGGGCACAGACAGTAATCCCAAAAATAACAGGATATAGTACAGTTATAATCCTTAATTTCCTATTAACTTAATCTAAAGCTCTGTAAAACCTACACTGTTTTACCATGACTGATCGTAATTGAATCTGGTTTGTTAGATTGCTGTTTTGTATTGATAGATTTTATCCAAAGCTGTTATGATTGATAGTATCAAGTCTGAGAGTATAGGCAACTACACTTAAGGTGACAAGATCCACTAGGATATCCACTATGGTTTGATTATTACCTGCCTTTGAAGTTTTATACTGTCTACAATATTTTATTTTACTAATATTGTTATTTACTGCTATACTCAATTATACTGCTTTATTAATTTATGCCTGATGATATAGACAATTCTACTGAAGATAATAAGAAACAACACAGCAATCATTGTAGATCACCTTGTACTGTGGTTTTATATGACTTTTTGGTTTCATGTTTTTATAGGACTTTGTTTTATTTTGTCTTGCTATATTTTGTTTTTCCCTCTAATACAGAAAGGATAGAAATACTTGTAGAGACTCATGCATGCATAGCTGTTTACACTCACTGTTTGAATATCTACTTTGTATGCTTTAATTTTGTAACTTGAACAAATATTTCTAAGAGGACAATATGTAATTTATCAACTAGTGATTTCTTATTGTTTATCTTTCTTTTAAATTCTTTATTATCTCTACCCTTTACATGCTTTTGTTTCTCTTTAAATAAAAAAAGACTATCTATCTTTGTGTTTGCATGTTTTTATGATGTAATCCTTGCAAGCATCACTTCTATCTGGTCTCCATCAAGCCTCTAAACTTCACTGAAACATAAACACTAACTTACTTAGCGAACTCCACTGGCAGCAAAGCCCAGGGAAATTGTGTCATCCATTTAAGATGTCTGATGCCACAGACACACCATTATCCCGGGCCACTGCCAGCTCCCTTGAAAGCAATAAGTGGACAATACAGGAAGCTGGCAGGAAATCCAATATCTAAACTCCTTATGGGAGTGTGAGCTCAATCTAATAAGAATAGAGTCACTTTGCTTTATTTCAGTTTTGTCACCTGCTTTGTGAGGAAAATGAAGCCTGATAAGTCAGAATATTGTGGAAGCTTCTGAGTATGTATTGACTCTTTATTCCCCTGATTCTTTATAATAAATATTTTTAAATCATTTAAAATAGTGGAGATTGAGTTTATCACCCATATCCTCATTTCTGTCAAAGTCAAAGCTTAAAAGGGTTTTCTGTGTTTACCCTTTAAACACTTGATTGTTCAAAATCTCAGATTAGTTTAAAATTGCAAATAAATTCAGTGGAAATTTAGGTGATCTTTTCACTTGCATTAGAGACAAGAACCAATACCATTACAGGAAATAGTGGGAGCAGATGTGTGGGCTAGCTTGTCTACAGCTTTTAAGAAACCTATAGTTTCAATAAAACAAACTTCAGTTTGAGGAAAATTTCTAAAGAGGCAGAAGGCTAGAGAAATCTGAAATCTTAGGGTTTTTTATCCTTTAGTAGTTTTTTAACCAAATGAATTTAATAATTCAAGTTTAATTATTTTTTATAGTGTCTTTTTGCCCAAACCAGTACCTCTGCATAGAGGGTGACTGTTTACTTTTGGCTACGGCTTTTAAGCCCTAGAAAGATCTTCCAATTAATCCAATCACTACAGCAGGTGATGGAAAAGCTTCCTTAGTTCAAAAGGTAAAATTCATTAAGAGATTATAGGCTGCATCTGCCAGAAGTAAGATATTCACCCATAAAATTTATTATAATTTCCTATCATCTTCTGTCACAGAACTCTTATAGTTTGTAACTTAGTAATTGGCCATGTTATTTAGTGATGATATTTAAATCTGCCTTGAATCAGTGAACTAAAAAGCTATTTTCATTTCTCTAAACTTTAGCATTTGACTATTTTAATAAGGAGGAAGAATTTAAATGACCTGTCTGTCACCATGCACTGGGGAAGAAGTGTATCTAGAAGCCAGTCTTGTTCTCTTTGCTCTTCTCCTTTGCAACATAATTGAGTAAACCTTGCTTTAGTTCCATTAACTATATTATAGGTGATATGCTATAGTACATACTTTCATATATATGATCTTATTAAAATTTTCTCAGCAACTTTGGAAGATAAGTGTTGTCATTATCCTCTTTCATATGTAAGAAAACTGAGGTTCAGAGGGGTTAAGTTATCCATTCACCAATGGATAGCTGGGTGAATCTCAGATTTTAAACCAGTTTTATTTTCACTCCAAACACAAATCTCCAAACAAGATTTGCCTAGAAAGTTAGTGCTGCAAAGACATCTCTTTCTTTTCCCATTTTCCAAATGTCTTTCTTAGGGCAAATGGTGACTTTCTAAGTTTTGCATAGTCTAAATTTTCATTCTTGCTTAGAAATCACTCTCTTTGACCATCTTTTGCTCCATATACTGCTGTCTTAGGAGTTGAAAACTGAGAACTTTAGCTAATTAAAGAACACACCAACCAGAACACAGATTTTTTTTCTTCAGCTGTTTTGGATCTGTACAATTGAAACAAGGAGAGAAAAGTAAATTTGAATTTTCTTTTATCAAGGAATGATTCAGGAAATAAATGTAAAATAACATTTTGACAAAAACTTACCCTTGAAAAACAATAGAGATCTGTGTATTTTGTATTGATACTAGTTTTGCAGCTGACTCACATTGGCTCCAGATACTTTCTATGCCACCAATCTTCATATTCATCCCTTCTTAGAGATGGGACAAAAGGTAGATCAGAGAATCTGAGCATCTTGTTAAGGTCATAGTCTACAAAATGGCACAAGCAAGAACTAAACAGATTGGATTCAAAGAGAGTCTGTGTTTTGCACTAAGTTGTCCCACTCTATAATAACAACCCACATTACTATAATAGAGATATTTTTCTTTGTCTGTACATGGTTAAGTATGCTTTTCGTGAGTATTTTCGGATTTTAATGATGCAAAAATAATCCCTGGTTAAAAAGTTTTTAGGTGCAATTCTACCAAATACTTCTACTGAAAATGTAGACAAGACATATCTGGAAGACAGGTTTTGTGCTACATGTCCTAGTGGTATGTAGTGAAAAACCTAGCTTTCTAAAATGTTGGTCATTGTTGGTGCAAACCATTCAGTAGAAGGCATCATGTATGTCACCATTGTCACAGGAGAGTACTGTGGGAAAGTTGTTCCATCACAAGATTGTTATAGACCACTTCTTCACTTTGTTCATTTTCTTTTTTCTTTATCTACCTTAGTTTTGCTGTTGTTGATGTCTTCTTTATTTTCTTTCAATCTGGGGCCTTTTGCTTTTGTTTTATGTCCAAAAAATATATTCTCAATGTGGATGGGAAAAGAATAGCAAATAAATCCAGAGGCTCAGTTGGATAGAAGATAGCTGCTAGTGTTCTATAGAAAAATGCTTAACCAAAAAAAAATGAGTATTGCAAACTAACTAGCAGAGAAGATTTTGAATGTTCCCCACATAAAAAAAAAATGATGTATGTCAGAGGTGATAGATATGCGAATCTCTCTTATCCAATCATTACACTTTCTATACATGTATTGAAATGGCAAAATATCACATTTTGCCCCATAAGTCTTTATAGTACTACCATGTGTCAACTAAAAATATGAATGTATTTAAAATATATTCACAAATATTTTGTAAGATTTAGTCTTAATTTTTCATACCAATAGTATCTGTTTAGCTTTTAATTTTTGAAAAATATTACTTCCATTTTAGAATGTTTCATCCTTAACACTTTCATGTTGAAATTCTTACCCCTTTTCTAATCACAGGGACAATACTAGGGCAGGAGTCCACACAGTGAGGTCCAGACCTGTAAGAATTGTTCTCCAAAAAGTCTTTCACTGAAATACTTAGAACATCTATGGTTTGGCTCAGGCTAGGTCAAGGTCCTGGAAAACAGACATTGTGGTAAGACTCCTGTGCAAGAGTCTTTCTGAGAATGCTGCAAAGGGTGAAAGAAAGAGAGAGAAAGAAAGAAAGAAAGAAAGAAAGAAAGAAAGAAAGAAGAAGAAAGAAAAGAGAGAGAGAGAGAAAGAAAGAAAGAAAGAAAGAAAGAAAGAAAGAAAGAAAGAAGAAAGAAGGAAAGAAAGAAAGAAAGAAAGAAAGAAAGAAAGAAAGAAAGAAGAAAAGAGAAAGAAAGAAAGAAAGAAAGAAAGAAAGAAAGAAAGAAAGAAAGAAAAGAGAAAGAAAGAAAGAAAGAAAGAAAGAAAGAAAGAAAGAAAGAAAGAGAAAGAAAGAAAGAGAAAGAAAGAAAGAAAGAAAGAAAGAAAGAAAGAAAGAAAGAAAGAAAGAAAGAAAAGAAGAAGATGACTCCTAATGAAACTGTAACAGAACCTTCAGCTCAGCCCACAGAGCAGTCCTGGACAGTCCTTCATATTTACCCCGAATTGAGCCAAGCAAGGGGTCAGCCTTTGTTCCTAACTCCTCAACATCCATTTATTAGATGTGGGCTGTTTTCAAGGAGGAAGCATAAATTGGGAGGAAACTCTCTTTAGGTAAGAAAATTCTTGGATAATTACTCAGCTATGAGTCATCAAAGCAGCAGGAAAAGTGAGTGCATCAGTCTTGAAGGGCAAAGTCAGCCACACACCACCGTAGCCACTACAAGACTCCAGCTTTCTCAATGCCAACAGCATGCATGGTTTGCTAGGTTTTGTTTCCCATCTCTAGTAGACTGAATGAGACCCTTCAAATATATATACAAGCCTCAATATCTGGGAATCTAAGCTAATTTAGAAAAAAATGTTTTGAAAGATGTAATTAATTATCATAAGATCACTTTGTATTAACACAGTACTCCCTGAATCTGATAAGGAACACCCTTGTATGAAACAGGAGACAACATAAGGAGAGGAGGAGAAGACCACGTGAAAACAGAAGGAAACATGGGAGTGACATCAACAGTCCCCAGAAGCTGAAAGAGCCAAGAGACAGATTGTCTCACACTAGTTTTTTGAGGTAACAGTGCTCCAACACATTGATTTGGGGTTTTTTTATGCCCATAATTCTGAATTACATAAAGCTGTATGATTTAAAGCCACAAACCTGGTGGTAATTTGTGACAGCAGCTCTATAAAGCAAATACTATATTTTACACGATTTGAACCTTACATCAAGAATTTTAAAGCGTTTAGTAAGGAGAGTGACATTAAGATATTTATGTCCCCAGCTGCCTACCTGAGGTATTGTCAAGGCTTGGCTGCAGTTCTACAGTGAAGGCCACAGTTTGTGTCAGGAGGGTGTCTCCTTACAGCTACTCTTTCCCAGGTTCCCACACTCCTAGGAAAGGAAGGGACTTCTCCTGTGCTATCTTTTATTGTCTCCCCTAAACCTGACTACATGTGTGCGTAAGCTCTGTATTAAAATCTATGCAATTAGCACTTTGAGTATGCTTGCTGTATTCTTTTGGTACTACTTTGGTTTGGCAACTCAGAAGTAATTTAGATCTCAGCAATAAGTCCTGTCACCACCAGAGACAGTAAAACTTGTACTGCAGCTTTTCTGATATGTTTTAAAGTGATGTGCCTATATGCAAAAAATAGACTTAGGTTTTATAATATTCACTTTACTATTGTATAGCAATAGGTACTTTAACACTCCACTTTCAGAGAAAAACATCTCATCATTGGTATAGATATGTTGGCCTTATTTTTGTGTATTTTAAGTACCTACATTGAATTCTATGCTCCATATAACATGGCTTTCTTTATTTTAATTAATTAATTAATTTATTAATTAAGTTTCTAGTGAGTGAGCCTGAATTCAAAATCTTTGCACTGAGTTATGATGGCAACCACTCCTTGTTTTAATTTTTAAATTGTTCAAACTTATTAGTACATGTCTGTAGTATGTAGTGATTACATTTATGGTGAAGGATTGTTACATGTGTATAAAACATCTTAATTCTTTTTATTTTGTTCTCTCCCTTTGTCTTCCCTCCATCTCATTTCTACAATTGACTTGAGTACATGAAAAGCCAGCCATGAAACGTCTTAAAATTTTCATTTGCCTCATCAAAGTATATATGGTCTGCACTTTTACAAACTGCTAACCTTTTAGTTTCCCTTACTTTACAGGAAGGTAGTGATAGGTCTGAGATTAATGGGTGAAGGTAGTGATTGGTATGAGATTAAATGGGTGCTCTTGAACCGGCCATACATACAGTGATTACTCAACTCTTTGATAATGCTGAAATAATATCAGCAAGAAAGAGATACATTTTCTCCTTTCTAGAAAAATGTAGTAGGAGATCATGTACGTAGGAGAGAGTCAGTATTTATTGAGAAGATCAATGGAATGAAGAATGTCTTATTTTTAGAATTCTTTTGGACTTGTTTGCTTCAATTTTGTGACCTTGTGAAATGATTATGATATGTTATTGTGATTGATGGAAAACAATGTTAGAATTTCACCAAACATCATTCTTATACTATTGCTACTGGGTAATGAGACCCAGAGAAATTTTTTTGTGTCTTGAACAAAGAATTAGACAAGACACACACAAAAACTTGGGGAGGGGTGTACATTTATAGGACATAGGAAAGAAATATGTTCTTCAGAATGTAGTGTAAGAGGGATGGAAAACATTCAAAATAGGATAAGGGAAAGTTGTTTTTGTGTTTTGGGTTGACTTCTTTCTCATGCAAATAAGGCATTGGTATAGTTGTAGTATGAAAAACTCACCTGGCCTGACACCAGATTTAAACTTTTCTATTGAAGACTCATTTGGTTTCATGCCATATGTAAATGAAGAATTTAAAATGGCACTTTTCTGATTGACTCTACATACAATGCTCAAGCGTTACAGAGTCATCCTGGACCCTTTGTCTGCACATGCAACCTGGGACTCGTGACTTTGACAGATTTTGCCCAGTTGTTTGACAAGCTTTTCCCTTATCTCCCACCACATTTCCCTCACTAAGAGACAATTTTTGTAATTCTTTATGGGATGCTGAAATGGTGCAGGTCTCTGTCTTTGAACAGTTGCTTCCTGCTGAAAGGTGCTGTAGGCCCTATCTCCTGGGGATTATGTGCCTTCTGACTAACTTGGAATGTTGGAGCTTACCAGCTGGGCTGGAAAAAGAAAACCTGTCAGGAGACAATGAGAAAAGGGTTAGTGGTATATGTCAAGAATTGTTGAGCTGCCTGTTCAGTAGGAGAAAGATTGGTTAATTTGTCAGGAGAGTCATAGGCTGTAATCTGGACCATCATCTGAAAGTGGATCTTTTAAAATCTTGAATGGACACCTTTTACTGAGTTATGCTGAAAATGCAGATCAAAGTATGTTCTGGTCTGTCTTAACAGTGATCTATGACAGGTCCAACAATTAGAGACATTATTTTTCTGTGCTATTATTTAGGAGAAGATTTTAAAGGAGTTTTATCTCCACACTTTGCATGGAGAGGAAAGTATGGAAAGAGGGATATTTGATAAACTATCAAGAACCTAAGAGCCACACCGCCAGCATGCTAACCCACCTTACCAATTCAGTTAAGTGCAGAAGTCCCAATACAGGTGCCCATTTATGCTGTGATGAATTATGGTTCATTAGTGACTCTATTTTTTTCTACACTTGGAGGAGTACTGGCATCTTGCTTTTTAAAGAGGAGGCCCAGAACTTCCAAAGTTTCACAAGAGCAGGTTTCTACTTTTAGGTTGTTCTTTGCCTCAGACAATTTAGGTGGTGCTAGCTTTATCCTAGAAGGATGAATCCAACCATCTAGGTCTGCCATCTTTATTGCAGTGGGTGGGGCAAATAAATACTAAAAAATAACTAAAAGGGACCCTTCTATTTTGGCTTTGATTGGTTGGCAAAAGTCTCATCTTTACAAATTTTAATAAGTACTTGCTCACCAGGGCCAGACACTAAGTGGTTCCCCAGGGCCATGAGCTGACTGGATTATGCTTCCATATAATTAAATAGCTTATTATACTTGGTATAGCTTAATAAGATATTTAAGAATCTTGTGGCTGCTGGATCCACTATCATATCAGAAAATAGAAATTTCAAATAGACACATACAATTTCAAATAGACTCATTCTTACTCAAGTTTTTCAGGGTGTTTCAAATCCTCATGAGGACTACAGTATTGGCAATAATGACTCTAGATTTGGAAGTCTTTTGGAAAAGTGTGGCCAGATTTACAATCTGATTGGCTCTTTCAACTTTTCCAGTTGACTGACATTTCCATGAAGAATGGAGATGATACTTTATTCCAAAGCTTTTGCCAACCCCTGAGCTATTCAACAGGTAAAACATGACACATTCTTTTACTGAAAGGATTAGGGTAGTTGTAACTGAGGAATTTCTTCAAAGAGTACTGTGACTACTGCCTCCTTAGGCTTTTCTACATTGGTAAGGAAGGCCTCAATCCACTTGTAAAGGTATAAGTTAGGACCAATATTTGTTTAAGTACCTCACATGATGGTGGCATATGGATACACTCTAATTGTCAGTCCTCTCCAATATATGTCCTTCTCTTCTGTACAGGTTCTAGCAAAGGAAGAGGTCCAGGCTTGTGAGTCTTATTATAACCACAGGGTGTAAGACAAGATCGGAAAACCTGTCAGGTTATCGCTACTAGCGAAAATTCAAGCAATCAGTTTCCATGTAGATCTCTTCCCATACAAAGAATCATAAAAGGTTTTAATAGCATTCTGTTGTGTCGCTTGAGGAATAATTAGTATCTCAAATACTACCAAAGCCTCCTTTTTCATTATTCTTTGTCCTAAAGCCCATTTATTTTTCTAGGAGGTATAGATTGGTTTTAATGGTTCCTAAGGAATTGAGAATAATATTAACATCTTGAGGGGCTACACAGCTGCCCATTTTACCTTGCTACCAGCCTTTTGATTTCCCAAGAAGACTTCAGACATATTCCTTTGGTGTCCCTTGCAAGAAGTGACAGAAATCTTCCTGGGAAAACAGGAATTATCGATTTCTTGCTTGTGTTTTATATATGATTCATAGATTTTCAAAGGCCTTTTCTTTTCAGATTGTTGCATGAGCATGTAACACCAGAAAGGCATATTTTCAGCTTGTGTAGATATTTTGCCTCTTGCCTTTTCCTAATATCAATACCTGAGTAAGAACTACAAGCTCTGGTTTTTTGACAGAAGGTATTGGGGAAATAGTTTCACTTCAATTACCTGTTGCAAACCGACATCTGCATAATCTTTTGATGTCCTCTTGGACAACACTACTTTCATCAATGAAACATTCTTCTTTAGGCTCTTGAAGGGACAGGTCACTGGCCTTCTGCATGCTTGCATAGATTTAAGAAATCACTTATTCATAGAGTGGCTGATCGCTGAGTCTGAAGGCCTCAGTGAGACAGGATTAAGAGTTCCAAAAATTTTTACAGTACCTTCAGGGCTGTCTACAAGCATGGCCTGGTACTTGGCAAGTTGTTATCCTGTCAACCACAAGTATTCTCAAGAATAGCCCTGATCTGATGAGGAGTCAATACTTCTAGTGTTTTTTCCCAAAGTTACTTTCTGGCTTCTTCTATTAGCATAACTGTAGCTGCTATTGTCCTCAGTCAGAGTGGCAATCTAGTACCAACTGCATTAACTTTTTTGAAAATTATGCCACTGGGCAAATTTCCTATCCCAGAATTTGGGTCATGAGACTCATAGCAATTTCTCTGATTTCTGGTATATTTTCTTAAATTAGATATTCCTAGTGCCTAAGCCTGAATGAAGGCATGTCTTATTTTTTTAAAAAACATTGTCAATCAGTTTTGTACATTCTAAGGACTGAGACTTGAGGCCTTTGATAACCTCACATAAAGGCTTTGTCATTAGTCTAAAATTAGGTACCTGGGTTCAGGAAATGGGGTATAGTTCAGTGGCAGAACATTTGACTCAGATTCAGTAAAAGTCGGCCATTATTAAAAAGGAACAAAGCTGGTCTTTGGTAGCAGGAGACCTTAAATCACAGATAGCCCAAATCTAGTACTTAGCCAATTGTCATTCACTAGGTATAAGAATGTATTGGACTCCCTGAAGGTATACCTGAGCTTTTCTTTTGAGACTATAAATCCCTTATTAGGTCAAATATTGAAAGCTTGGATGGTAAAAAGGTAGGGGATATTTCTAAATCTCTGTGGGAGAACTGTCCATGTATATTGATGTTTTTCCTTTGATGGGATTTCCTCATTAAAGGCAAACGTGAACTGGGGATCTAACTGGAAAAGAATAGAAAAGAAAAGCATCTTTGAGGTACAAGACTGAGAATCAATTTGTGTGTCCTGGAATTCAAGAGAGGATTATATGTGGATTTGCCCCTGGAAGGTAGATTGGAATTATAGCCTCATTACTGAGGTGCAATGCTTGTATCATCCCGCAAGTTTTACTGTGGGAAGAATGGGAGTATTGCAATGGAATGGACAAGGTCATGTTTGAGAAACCTATCTATGTGATAGTGAAGGACTTTATGTGCCTTTTCTTTTGTTGGGTAGTATTCTGTTGGGAAATTGGCTGGACTTTTAATTTTATAACTACAGGCATTGCTGAATTTTCCCTGCCAAGTGTTCCATCATATAACACAGCAGGAGCCACCTGTTGATTAATTAAATCAGGGAGCCTTGTGTAGTCTCAACAGAAACCTGGACTTGAGTAGATCCCTCTACTCCCAGGTCCTCTCTTAGGGGAGGCTGTGAATTGAAAGATAAGAATCTCTACTCTGAGTGGGACCTGTGGACAGTAAAATTGTCTGAGGAGCATAAAAAGGAACCTGAGATATACTGAGTCTCCTTAGGGAGCAGGGTTTTGATGGAGTTTTTGAGTCACTTGGAGAGGGAAGGACTGATTTACTTGCCTGAAGATTCTAAGGAGGTTGAAGAGATTTACCAGTGTGGTTTCTTCAGTTAAATGAGTGGGAGAGACCCATATACTCCTGAGAGAGAGAGATGGGGTATCTGAGAATGGTCTCATCAATAATATCAATCTTCTCTTTGGGGCTTCTTTAACTGCCATATTTTCTGAGCCTTTGCAGAGGGATGGCTGCTGATAAACAGGGATAATAAGCTGAACATAAAGGATTTTGGACCATTTATTCCTTGCCTTTTATAGAAAAGAAGTAACTGAAGAATCGCATTGTAATTAGGACTGACGCTCTGTACCTCATTTCTTGCCATTTCTGGGCCCTAATGGTGAGTTTGGTGGGATGGGAAGGGTGTTTCCTATTATGCTTTGTAGGGCCTGAGAAGGAAGAGAGAAGACTAGGTCTAGGGTCTTTCTGAGAATGTCCTTGAAGAAGATTGGGGACACACTGAGCAGTATGGCATCTCCCATGAAACTGAAACTGCTCTACCAGACTTCTCTGACAAAGTGAGTGCCACAGGCACACCTGTTCTTCAGACCTCTCTGTTAGCTGTGGTCTGTTACAACTCCCTAAAGAACAGGGTGGAGCCCCCTATTGGCTACATCTAACTACTTGAGATTCAGTATCCCTCCCATTTATCCCAGTAAAAGACTTTGGTAATTGTTTTTTGAAGTAGCAGAGACAGAGGGCTATTTTTTTCCTCTAAAAAAGAGTTTTGGAAAGTCCCAAGTATAGACCTAGGATCTGTCATTCATTGCCTTAGCTATGCCAGCTTTACTGCACAGAATCCCAGCTGGGTGGACTGACCTTCACTGTCTATTCTTTGTTCTGCTCAGGCCCCTAGCCACGTGTTTCTAAATTATCCGAGTTTCCGTTAGAAGCAGCAGAAGGGAAACAGAAGGGATCTAACCATATTTAGAAAGCAAGGGGGCAGAGGGCTATATGTTTCTCTAAAAGTGAAGCCTATACACTCTTATCTCTAAGGGTGTCTACAAGGACAGTTGGGAATTGTGGCAGAAAGATGAATTGGAAAGGTTTCCTGAGATTTTTAGAAAGAGGGCCCTTGAAGCTAGTGACCCACTAAGGGTAGCAAGAGATAAAAGGTCATCCAAAGGAAAGACTCAAATGCAACTTTGATTATGTTGAACATGAAAAGGGGCAGGCAGGGTTCAGTGGCTACTGAAGCAGATCAAGTTACTGATAGATTCCCCCTGCCCCACAAAGAAGAATGAAAAAGCTGAATAAAAGTGTGGAAGCAAAGGAGACATGTTAAACTTTAGATCACACACAAGCAAACTACGTGTTCCATAGAATGTTTTCTTTTTCTTCTTGTTTTGTTTGTACTTGACAGACCTTAAAATGGCCTATTTGTGTGACTGGATTATCAGCCGATGCTCTCGCAGTTTTTAACTGTCTGACTTAGGTCTCCAATGAGTGACCAAAACAAACAAACAAACAAACAAATAAACAAAAATATCTGGAAAAGATAAAAAAGAAATGAGGAAAAAAGCTCTCCAGAGAAAAGAAAATTTACCCCAAAGGAGTTTTACCTCCTAAATGGGCTAACCAAAACAACTGTTACCAGTTAATGAGTCTGTCCTAGTCACTTTTCTCTCATTGCTGAAACAAAATATTTGATATCAAAGTTAAGGCTTATTTAGTTCATAGTTTGTAGAGGTTTCAGTTCTTAATCAGCTGGCTCCAAGAAAGGGTAGCATGTGACAGAGGTGCAACAGTTCATGGCAGTGGAACACAGCAAAAGCAACAAGAGCAAAAGAGAGAGACAAGCTTCTTTCTACCCCTTTTATCATATCTAGATTACTGGAGTTAAGGTAGTGCAAGCCCAATTCGTAGACTGATCCAGTAATCACTCATACTTAATCCCAACATCGTTAGTCCTAGCATTGAACCATGAATCAATCACAAATTCTAGATTCAGCTACCTCTGAAAAGGCTCCATCTAAAGGTGCATGGGGCTTTGGGGGAACATCTAGACACAAACCATAACAGGGTCCCAGGAAATTTTTTCCAGGTTCTTGATGTCTTGAGCAAAAATATTGGAAAAGGAACACAAAAAAGGTAGTGGGATATACAATTATTGAAGGTGAAAAAGAAATACACTCTGAAGAGTGAGGGCTGGCTAGCGTACAGGTTCGTGATAGTCATGAGGATAAGAAAAAGGGGTTATTTGGGTCTGGAATTTTGAGATTGGTTTCTTCCTCATGAAGATAAGGTATTGAGATGGTTGCCCTATCAAAACTCCTTGGCTTGCACCAGATTTAAGTTGTTCTATTGAAGATTTACTTGATTTTGTGCCAGATACAAATGAAGAATTGAAAACAGCTTTTCTGAATGATTGTATATACAGTGCTCAGGAATTGGATCCTGTGTTCTGCACATGTGTTTTTGGTCTTATGACTGTGGATTTTTCCTAGTTGTTTGACTGTTTTGCCCCAGCTTTCACCCTCTAACTCAGTATCTAGTATGTGCTTCATACCATTTTAGGGGCTGGAAACAGAGCTCTAATAAGAGTTTTGTGTGCACTCCCTTCCCATTACATCCTGAGACCTTTATTGACTGCCTCATTACACTGGGAAATAGTCTGCTTGAACAGGACAGGGACCCAATAAAGTGAAATAAGGAAGAAAGGACAGTCAACCCAAGAGTGTAGTATCAAGCAGTTTACATTATGTTTTGGATCCTTTGGACATTTTCTTAGAAGCTGTATAGCACGCACTTTAGAAATTGTCACCTCCCATGCTGAGACTCAGGCAGAAAATGAGAGGTATTCAGGGCATCTGATGAGAAATACTTTTATGTTCTACATTGGAGCATCCCAGTTCCTCCACAACAGCTGGAGTATAAAGGTAGTGTGATGGATGTTGTGATATAATGAAAATATGTATTTGTTCTCTACCTTTGGTTTCTGATACACAGCTCCTAATAACCCATGGTATCTCTTGTGATAAGTGTGTTTATGTGTACTAATAACTGATGGCTGGATATTTTAGAGGGCCTAAGAATGGGGTCCATTTGATAAGGGAACCAACCATGAGATTGGAGTGTTGGAACTGTCAGCCTTATTTCCCAAATTCCCAACAGGGGCAGTGGCCAATAACTGAGTTGATCACCAGTGGTCAGTGATTTAATTAATAGTGCATACATAATGAAGTGTTCATAAAAAAACAAATAGACTAACCAACCAGATTCCAGACTGCCTACCTGAAGGCAGCTGAGGTTGATATGCCTGGAGAAGTGGAAACTCGAACCTCCTCATCAGATATTTTGTGCTACCCATCTCTTGCATCTGGCTATTCACCTATATCTTTTTGTCCCTATAATAAATGGGTAAATGTAAATAAAGTGTTTCCCTGAGTGCTCTGAGCCACCCTAATATGAAGAGGGTATTTGAGAACCCCTGTTTATATTCAGGTGGTCAGAAGCACAAATCACAGCCTGGAATTCGCACATCATGTTAGTAAATGGCTTTGCTAGGAAGTAAGTCCAGTCATCAGCACCTGAAGAGAAGCTGGTGGAGATCAGTTTTGTGAGATTAAGTCCTCAACCTGTGGGAGTCAATGCTCTTTTACAGGTGAAGAGAATCAGAACTGCATTAAATTATGGAATTTCAAGTTGGCATCTACTACAGAACTGAAGAAGTACTTTTTGTGTGTAAAACACCACTAGAGAGCTGATACCAGATGTAAAGGGTTGAGTGACTGTGCAGGAGAGTAAAGGCACTTTGTTTTTTCCTATCTTTAATAGTGGGTTGAGAGGAGACTCTACCACTGAAGATGGGTATTAAATGCAGAAAAGGTGACTCATAGACAAACTCTTGTCCTTCATGATCTTATGCCCTAATGGAAAATGATAATGTACTAATAGCAAAATAAGCAACATATCTTCTCTTGATGAAAACCACTGTAAGAAAGATGCAGTTGTTTGTGTGACATGGACTCATGTTGGGTTTCTTTTTAGATGGTCACAGGTGTCAGGAGAGGTGGAAACACTTGAACAACTCCAGAGTGAGAGAAGCTAGTCATATGTCAAGCCCATGAAAGAAATGTAAAGACCATGGGGTTGGTTGAACAGGGATAGTGGGAGGGACAGAAAGGGAAGAAGTCTAGAGTCCGAGGAGGCAGGAGAGGTAGCCAGGTTCCAGTGGAGAGTGCTACACTCTGTGAACTGTGGTCAAGCCTGGGCATGCTCTAGAGATGGGAGCAGAGGCAACACATCTTGGAAATTTACACAGATGACATTTGAGGGTTGTGCATTTTACATGTCACCATCAGGGCTTTGATACATGTTTTCTGACATATTATTTCATTGAGTCACACATTTGAATTATGCATGCCAGTGAACAGTTTTGCTAGGGACTGAGCCTAGTTACATCACAGGGCCATATTTCTGTCTGATTTTGTTTTCCTCTACTCATGGCCAGGGAACAGTAACCCCTATGGAATGATTAATCTTTCTCTATAAAAGAAAAAAAAAAGTCCAAGGTAAAGTCAAACGCTTCAGTTCAGTTGTTTTGGTATAAATAACTGTGACTTCAAGACTCTTCCCCTTCCCTAAGCAACAGATTCCTCATTTATTAAATAAGGCAGTTGATTCTTCTGAGACTCCCTGGTTCTCTAACCATGGTTAAGCTGTGAAACTGACATGGGTTCTCCTAATGCCAAGTAGATTCTAACTCTCTCAAGAGCAACGAGATACGATTTTGTTTTAGAAAATAAAATCTTTCAGGTTCTCCAGCTTGCTTAAGTGGCCTCTCCATACACAGTGCTTCCCACTGTTCATTTGTTTCCACTACTGTTTGCCTCCCCTCAAAGTTGCTGGCTTCTCAGCCAGGTGCTAGGTAATTAGAAATGCTTCCCTGTTAAGCTACCAGTGGGACAGAAGAGAAGCAAAAAAGAGGAAGGAATTGTTTGGAGATGCAAATAAGAAAACTGTAGTGCCTTTTCTGAACAAAACCAAAAGAAACAATGCATAATAAAGGACAGAAAAAATAAAATAGAATACATAGTGTGTTATATAACATGGGATGAGGCTAAAGCAATACTTTCAATTAAAAAATAGCCTGGCTGGTTTCACCCAGGGTTGATCAGAATTGTCCCGGGCAATTAAATATGAAAGCAAACAAGAGAACAAATATATAAACAAAAACATTTCAAATACATACATGTATATACATGACTATTTTATTCTGTTTCATGTATAGATAGAGTCACAAAATACTTGGCAACTTAGAATTAAACAAGGCTATTACTAGGACTGAAAAGAAAATGTGTGCTTTCTGCCTTGTTTCTTACTTGTTAAGACAATAGGGAAAATTTTCATTTTAATTTGAATAACTGTTGATTTGAATTGTTGAGTATGTTATGCAGTATAGTGATTTACCTAATCATATAAAATAACAGTGGCTCAAGATTATTTATAATGAGCCTTGTGATTTTGAGCAAGATGTCTTTACCTCTCAGAGTCTCAGTTTCTTCACCTGTAAATGAAGGACTGTATTCCAGATGATTTGTACAGTTTCTTTAGCTGCAGCCTTCCACAAGTCTTGACAGGAAACGGCCATTTCCTGCCCGCAAGCAGCCTCAGACCTCTGTGTTTGACTCTTTCATAAAAGGAGAAAGTCTTTACAATTTAGTCTTTCTTACTGGAGCAATTTGTGGTTTTGCTCTACATCATCTATTTTCTCTTTCTTTTCTTTTCTTTTCTTTTCTTTCTTTTGCTTTCTTTCTTTCTCTTTCTTTTTTCTTTCTTTCTTTTTTCTTTCATACCAGGGATTGAACTCATGACATAAGTGCTTGCCATGCAGGCACTTATGCCCCTGAGCTAAATCCTGGCTCCTACTACATCTATTTTTAGGCTCTAAAATCAACCACAATGCTTCTTAATTTTTCAAAAATTTCTTTCTCCATTGAACCTGGAGACAGTTTAAATATATTATAGTGCTTGTAAAAAAAAATTATGTTTCCCCTAATTTAATCCTGAAAATATCTGCTTAGGTGTATTTCTGGAAAAAAATCAACATTAAGTTAGTATTAAGTCAACATTAGATTCCCTGAGATTTGACTTAATCTCTCTCTCCTATCTCTTCTTTTTGTTTCAATTTGCCACTAAAAAGAAATATTCAAAGATTACTTACTCTACTGTTCAGCTGAAAATTATAATTCTATTTCACAAAATAAAAAACATTTCATATTTATCTTACTTAAAATGATTTTCCCATACATCCATATAGTATTATGTAACCATTTTTTAAAGTGGTGGATCTTTATTTTAGAACATGTACATGTGTCTATATCATATTATGAAGGAAAAAAGTTCAAGTTAATGCCCATGTAGTAAAAATCGATTTTGTTCATATATACGTGTTTATATAAAAGTCTATAAAAATATACAACATGCACATTTTAGTTGTCTGGATAGTTAGAATTCCAAATGATTTTTATTTTCTTCATCATCTCTTTAAATTACTCTCTTGCAATTTTCAGATATTGATGCAATAACTGAAAAAATACATTGAAATTATTCTTAAATTAGTTATGGGGATGTATGTCTATGCTCACAGAAGTTTGGGAGGCTGAGACAGAAGGACTGATGTGACTTTGAAGCCATCCTGGGGTTAACTAATGGGTTCAAGGCCAGCATGATCTGTGTAATGAGACTCTGTCTCAAAAAAAAAAAAAAACAGGAAAGAAAAGTAAAATTACTCTTAATGGATGAAATTAAGTATGGCAGAAATAACAGTGTTAAAACAAATAGCCATGCTGAAAGCCTTATAACATGCTTTCTTTTTCATTATGTGGCAATCTGTAGAATTCACTTTTGTCCAGAGTCCATTGCTCCTGATTCGCATGACTCTTCCAGCAGGAATCCTGCTCTGGTAACGTTTCTGTTCTTGTAACCCTGAACAGTGAAACTTTAGAATAGATCTTGACTCCATGTCCATGTGGACGTCCTGCCTGGCTTCCTTCTCCCTTGGTAGTGCCTGTGCACCAGTCATACCTGGCCATAACCGCTGCCGGTCAGCAGGCCTCTTTCCAGATGACATAAGGAAACTTAAAACTCTCAACAGGTCTCCTGCTTCCTCTTTTTCCTTTCTTTCATTCAACTTACATGTTCTCACTCAATTCATTCTTTACAAATTTTCCTCAAAACACTATGATTGGAAGTCCCATTCAACCCAACTATTCCTCTTCTGGGTATTTTCCCAGAAAAATTGAAAATGTCATGTCACAGTGATATATGTGCACCCATGTTTATAGCAGCACAATTTGTAATAGCTAAATCTTGGAAACAACCCAAATGCAGAATGGATGAACAAGGTGTAGTATTTTTATACAATGGAATATTACTTGGCTTTTATAAGTAAATGGAGGCAACTTGAGACTATATTCATAAATGAAATAAAACATTTGCAAATATAATGTTGTCTCCCTAGTGTAAAAAAAATAATAATAATAGTAATAATAAACTGAAAGAGTAATAAGATCCAAAATGTACGATAGCTATTGTAATAATGAATGGTAAAGTGCTCAAAAGAACAACTTGTAGGTATACACATATAACTGTATACATGTGTGTGTGCAAGATAGATAACTATACTAATTCTCTGTTAGTTTATCAAGAAAAGTAGTTTGTGCTGTCATTATTTGTTCATTTTTTATGCTTAGATTTTGTAATTTGAACAACTTCTAATGTAAAAATATGTAATATGTTAACTAGCATTGATTCTTAATGTTTTTTTGAAATTCTGTATTATTTCTACCCTTTTTTCTGTTTTGCTTTTTAAAAATAAAAAAAAACTTCACACACACACAAATGTTCCTCTGTGCAAAAGTAATGTTATGCTACCTAATGCTAAAATATCTATAGCAACTCTATCATGAAGAAATAAATCTGTACTCCTTAGTCTAAAATTTAATGATGTCCATAATCTAAACTCACCTTTTAAGCGGTTTTATTTCACAACATAGCTTCTGGTCCACCAGGACAGTGTATTCACTGAATTGGCCCTAAACCAAATACTCCCAACTGTTAGTTCTGCCAGTAGTGACTCACCTTGTGGTTTCCACCAGGCTGACTTCTATGATATAAAACCAAATTCAGATTCCACAGTTCAAGTGTTCCTGGCCATCTCTCTTCCTTTTCTAGTCTTACGCTGCCTACTCACTGGAGTGGTGCTTTACCCTATTTGACTTTTTGATGCACATGAATGCTTTTTCCCCAGCTGAACGGCACATGTCTTTGGAGCAAGGGCCAAAGTCACCAAGAGCTACATGTCTTTAGTAATCCCTTAAAAGTTGACACTTAGGGGCTGGGGATATAACTCAGCAGCATAGCACCTGCCTGGAAAAAGTGAGGTTATGAGTTCAATTCTTGATACAAAAAAAAAATGACCCTCAAAGAATAATTTAAGTAACTGAAATCTTATGTGCCATGTTTTCTAAGCATTCTAGAAAATATATGCAAAAATGTAATGCTCTATATTTGGTATTTTTTTAAGTATGCCATTACACAAAATAGAAAGTAAATCTTTGAATTAACTATAGCGGAAACCACAAAAACAAGTTTACCTATTTTTTGTGTCTTCCTATTTCTGAAAATGTCCTTTTCTTACCGAATGTGTTTAGATGGAACATTTAAAAAGTTTGTCCAAGTTTGTCAGGCAATCACGGCTTGCCTCTGGCAGAAATAGTGTGTCATCCTGCTTCCCTTTGTAAATAATTGAATTTGCCTCTGAAGTTCAAGAAGTTCAAGATTTCTTTTCATGTGTGAAACCAACTGCTTCTGTTTCCTTTTTATATGCAGCAGACTATAATATAAGACAGAAGAAATGCTGTGCAGCTGGGATTTGGTGAGCAGGGAGGATAATAGGAAAGATTGACATGACTTCCACAGAAGAGTTATTTTTAAGTATAGAGAACGCTTATCCCCACACTGAAAGGGGCTTTGGAAAATTTTACCAGGGTGCAAAAGGAGTGGGGGCGATGCCCACTGCCTAACAGTGATGCTGTCTGTGAGCCGTTGCTGCCACCTGCTGCACACACACAGTCTTGGAGGGGCGGCCACCTGGGCCTCAAGCTGGAGGTACCAGATGCATCCGATTAATATTCAGTGGGCATCTCTCAGGCCTAGGAATATCCTCAAGGAAAATCAGTCAAATCCAATGTCTTCAGGCCACAAAAGTTTTTAGACATAAAAACCAGGAACCTGAAAAAAGAGCTAAAGAGGGCAGATTTGCCCAGGAGCCACTGAACACTTGCAACAATCCAAACCCAGCAAGAGGTAAAGATTCTATTAAAAGTGTGTCTGTAGCTCATGAAAATAAATGACAACCTTTCCTTCCATAAGGTTTTTAAAGCATTGCTTCACTTTAATGCAGTAGGAGATGGGAGACATTCATATTTTCCAAGGGCAATGTTCTAAGAGAATTCAGTGAGCCTGGTTTTCAAATTAGGTAAACACCTCTTACCATGACAATTGGATTGAAGTAACAAGAGTCCCTTCTCTGGGGTTGTAAAATATCCTAATCTATTGGATGCACTGCCTTACAGATGGGGATCTTCAGAGTACATCTCCTGGTTTTGCTGCTATGTTTCATCACTTTGATTTACTGCAATTTCCAGGGGGAAAAGAAAGTGGTGAGGGCCTTCAGAGCAGTTATGTCATCCTAGGACTGAGCATTCAAACCCTTCCTAGAAAAAAAAAAATCACTCTCAGCATCATCTGACCCAGTATCCCCAGTAAAATTTGTAGGGAGGTAGGTGGTAAATATAAGGTTTGGAAGAACATGGACTAAGAAAAAAGTAACTCCATCTTCTGGCTTTTGAAGACAACAAACATCATTAACTGAGTAGCAGTAAGGATGCTCTCATAACAAGTCATGGTAGCACTGGTCTGGGTGTCAGCTTGGACATCCAGAAAGATGGTGTCCATGACTCATCGCACAAAAATAACTTTTCTAGCTAAATTCTAATCTCTCAATAGTAAGGGTGATTCTTTTTGTCTTAGCATCATCCATATTTCCCATAAGTCCTTGCATACATAAATGATAGCAAGCTGGCACAATTGTCTCCATTGGACACCAGAAGAATTATCACATCATAAAGAATCCAGCCTTCTCGTTTGTGTTTGATCTTGCTAGTTTTATATTTCTGTACAGAGGTTTGCGTCACAGTAGAGTTCATCAGTCTTCCTCTTGGCATTTATTCTTTTTCATTAAACCTTCACTGTAGACCTTCAGCCTAATGCTTATTTTCCTAATGTTAGAAAGTGAAGATTGCCTATTTTATCCCAAGTTGGGAAACTAGTAAGGCAAGGAATTTTCATCATGTATTTTCATGTGCACCAGATATTTTTAGTAGGAAGGAGTCCCTTCTATGAAATTATTATGATCCTCTAAAGGGAAGTAGCTGAATGAGTGTAATAGGCCTGGTAGGTGGGGGAGGCAGACTTTCCGACTTTGGATTAATCAGCAAAAGGCCCCAGAAGTCCGGGTGAGAGGCTTTCTCATTGGGCCTCCCTCTTATCCCAGACACATGTGACAAGGAGCCCTCACTGTGTCCATTTCAGACAATACGGGCTGCCTTGCAAGAGAAAAGATGATGAAATTCATAAAACTGGATTACTGCTCCTTGCAAATTTTCAGATTGTATCAACATTGAACATGCTTCTACATTGTTTTTTCACACTGCAGAAATTCTGGAAATAAAATATTTTTAATGAAAAAAGAATAAAAATAATGACACAGATTTTCAAACCAAAATAATAGAAGACAACAATGGCTAATATATTGTGTATTGTTATCTTCAAAGTAGTTATTCAGATTACAAGATATAGGCATTAAAAAAATGATCAAACAATCAAACAATGAAAGCCCAAACTGTTCTTTTTGATGAAATAACAGATTAGTAGTATAGTTATCTATCTTGAATATATATAGTCTTTGTCTTCTTTCTTTTCTCCTTTCCCCTATCCAAGTTGTTCCTTCTCTTTGAACACATTCTTTCTTTATCACTTTCACAATATCTATTGTGCATTTTGGACCTTATTTACTCTCAGTTTTTTATACTAAGGAGACAATGCAATGTTTACACATGTGAGTCTAATTTATTTCACTTATGAGTATAATCTCAAGTTGCATCCATTTGCCTATATTCTTAAGACTGAACAGAAAACTATTATGAAAGACACTAAAGTTCACATTTCTTAAATAACTTTGTGCTTTTCAGAAGAGAAGTATGAAAAGTATATTGGCAACTTTTCTGCATGCTTTCAGGTTTTTTTCATTTAAAGAGAAAAAAAAAACAGAAAACAAGGGAAGCAATAGTACAAAATTCCAAAAAAAATGAGATAAACTAAAATAAACACTAAGAAATCACTAGTTGACAAATTACATACTGTCGTCTTAGAAATAGTTGTTCAAGTTACAGAATTAAAGCACACAAAGTGGACATTCAAACCATGAGACTGGAAACAGTTCTGCTCAATGATCCAACATTAACTTTGTTTATATATTTGGTTATCAATCCTACTCCCTTTAACATACATGCAGTTATATCCTTTAGAGCACTTTCTTTTCCTCTCTTTTTTACAATAGCAATTACACATTTTGGGTTTTATTACTCCTACATTTCTTATTACTTTTTTTAGTTAATAAATTATATATTGTCCTCTTAGAAATAGTTGTTCAAGTTACAAAATTAAAGCATACAAAGTGGACATTTAAACAGTGAGACTGAAAATAGTTCTGTTCAATGATCCAGAACATATAAGGAAATGAAGAACGTCAAGCCCCCCAAACTCAAAGATACTCTCCAAAAATGGGCATCTGAGATGAACACACATTTCTTAGATGAAGATATACAAATGGCAAATAAATACATGAAAAAATATTCAACATCACTGGTCATTTGAGAAATGCAAAACAGCACTGAGATTTCATCTTACTCTGGAAAGAATGGCTGCCATCAAGAAAACAACTGATAACAAATATTGGCGAGGTTGCAGGGAAAAAGGAACACTGCTCCACTGTTGGTGGGAGTACAAACTGGTGCAGCCACTATGGAAATCAGTATGGAGATTTCTCAGAAGACTAGGATTGCAAGCTCCATTCAACCCAGCTATTCCTCTCTGGATATTTTCCCAGAAAACCTGAAAAGTTTGTATCACAGTGATATATGTGCCCCCATGTTCATAGCAGCACAATTTGTAATAGCTAAATCGTGGAAACAACCAAAATGCCCATCAATTGCAGAGTGGATGAAAAAGTTGTGGTATTTTTATACAATGGAATATTACTCTGCATGCTTTCTTTAGTTGGATCTTAGAAACAGCTTTCTTGACTGACAAATGGATTCTGAAGGAGAGAATTTTTAATTTCAGAAAAGTCTTCCAAAGAAGGTGATACACAAGATTTCAGAGAACAGTTTCAGCATTGTTCTGTTAAAGGTTACACTTAGCCCTGAACCACACTACCTTCCTGCCTATGTTGCATTTCCTGAAGACTCACCACAAAGCACACAGACCCAAGCCTGTGGTAGACTTGGGGGACTGAGTGCAAATAGGGTAGGTGGAGCTTGCTTGGTCATAGCCATCTACTGACTTTTGTGATCATTACAGAAATGCGGGTGTAAGCTCTTCGGGCAATGATGGAGAAGAAATGGATGTATTATGCTGTCTGCTACATCATCCAGATACAGTTTGTCAGAGGTAAGACCTCTAATTGTCTGTTCTTGTCAGATCACTTGCTTTCTGGGATTATGTTCATGTAACATGCCTCTTGATTCCTATTAAATTTGATCACTAAAGGACAAATAGTTACAAAGGTTTTCAGTAATGTATGTAGATGCCAGCTATCAAAGATTACTAATGAACATTAAAAAAAAAGAGAAAGGAATGTGTGATTTGTGCTGCATCTCAGAGGTACTTTCACCTGTTTACCTCTTACATGAATACTGGGACTACTTAGGAAGCTGATTCTTGGAAATAAATGGTAATCAAAACAATTCCACAAAACTAAAAGGAATCACAAAGCCTACATCCAGGCTCAGAGTTCCTTGCTCAGTCCTTTCTTCCTCTCTCGAGTATGCTTTTTGTTTTGGATATAGCAAGTACTTCTCCAAATAGTAGTCTTTTGGAGGGGGTGGTGAATATTTGATGAATTTTACTCAGTTGTATATAGGTATGGCTCAAGGAGACAAAGGGGAGTCCTTATTCAACAGTGGGGATCAGAACCTAATGAACCCATTTAAAAATGGAAAAAAAATGAGTTTTGCATTCCATAAAAATGAAGTGTTATAGTGAGCCTCAGTGTTTTAAGGATTAACTGTGCTTTTCAGGTACAGCTATGAAGATTTCCAGAATTTCTAAATCAAAGGAGACTTTGGAATATAATGCAATAGGCATATTATTAAAGAACAACTTATAGAAATTTACTCTTACCTGTATTATCTGCTGTCTACCAAAACTTTTTGTTTCCATAGAAGTATAATAGTTCCCATTTATCAAGTACCTTTGAAGGCCTTACTCCTTTTCATTTGTTTGTCATCTTTTTATCCTTTTCCATTGTGAATTTCTATGGGACTTGTCACTATATCATTTCTGTAACAGTATTCCAAAACAATTCTAAATTGAGGTCAACATTATCAAATATATATCAAACATTTCAAGTGCCCTGTACCATTAGGTCAGGTTGGTGGTGGAAGAGGAAATCTTCCATGCCCAGTAGTTCAGAGTGTTCATTAGAGATGATGCTGTGTGCAAGCTTTCCAGAGGCATCCTCTCTCCTCCCCTAAAAAGACCATGTTGTGTGGAAGGTGCAGGTCCTTTCCATCCTCCTCTAGGGAATGTCTATTTTCCTACCTTACTGAAAAAGGCAAAATTAGGGAGGCATTTTGGAGAATATGAAGACTATAGAAAGAATTAGACTCAGGGCAACCAAGTTTGTGGTCTTTTATTTGAGATGAGACTGAGCAAGCACTTCCTCCCTCTAAGCTTCAGTTTCCCCTCTGATGAAGATGCTTAACACGGGGGAGAGAAGTCAAGATGGCCAACCAGTAAGCAACAAAATACAAAGCCTTCAGGGAGAAACAACTCATGTGCCAGAATAAAACACCCTGGAGAGACCCAGACAGAGGGAGATGGATCCTCTTGACACAGGAAGAAATTAAAATGTAAAAAAGCTCATCAAATACTTCAGAATTACAACTGAAACAGCTAAAAATTACAGGACACAGTATTTTTGCAGCAACCTGCCAAGTTTGTGCCAGCCTGAATTTGCACCAGCTTGAATCCTCGCCAGCCAGCAAAGCTGCCCAAACTCATTCCCACCACCACTCACAGGAAGCACAGCAGTGCTGAAGTCAAGGGTTGGTGAGCCCAACAGAGAGCAGAGAAGGCAAAGGGAACTTCATCAATCCACGGTCAGTGCTAGGAATGAGACCCCCCCCCATGGGAAGGGTGCTACCAAATGGGTGACATGTTGGAATCGGGCAGGAGGAGCCTAAACTGGGAGTGACAGTGACTTCGGTTGGTTGCTCCCTCCCCAGAGGAGATTCATGGGATTTGCTTGGACTGGACCACACCCCTGGCCGGGACCCAATAAGCCGTCCCAAATAGATTCCCTGTGCCTAGCACACACTAATCAGGTGAAGGCCCCTGAAGTTTGTCTGGCCTGGTGGGGAGAGGCAGGCATATGCAGCTGTTACTTACACCTAGTGACAAGAGTAGTCAGGACACGGTGGAGGTTCCTTGCCAGCGTGCTTCAGAGGAAATGTGGCCAACAGGGAAGGGGGTTGGGACCTGCACTGTAACCTGTGTGGAGGAAGCCAGGGTCATGACAGGAGAGAGAGGCAGGAGGAGACCCCCAGCCTAGAACCCTGAGAGCACTGATCCAGGAGAGGGAAAAACAAGGGAGACTGAGGGCCACAAACACGCAACATCAGACATGGCTTCAATGGACATTAAGAGATATCTTCAGGACCTTGTAGACAAGCTCAAAACTGCAATATTAAATCAGGTAAAGCAGGATATGTGTTGAGTAATAAAAGAAATGCTCTCAGGAAGCATCTCTCAGGAAGATACAGATGGAAGAAGGGAGGAACAGAAAAAAAAAGGAGAGAAACAGTCAATAAAGAAAATATAGATTACATGATGCAGATTCAAAGAGGCTACCAAGAAATTAAAAACTCCATTGAGAGCAGGCAACACTTAAAACAAACTAAGGATAGACTATCAAAACTTGAAGACAAGTTTGCAATGTGTGATCATGAAAGGAAAGATCTCTTAAAAATAACAAGGAAACAGGCAGTAACAATATAAAGGCTAGAAGATGACAAGAGAATCTACAATTTAAGAATAAGAAATGTGAATGAAGAAGCAGGAATACATATGGGTGAATTACAAAGGCTAATCATGGAAATAATTAAGGAAAACTTCCCAAGCATGGGAAAAGAAAATGACATTCGGTTATGTGAGGCATACAGAACTCCAGCCACCTACAACCAAAACAGAGCTACACCCAGACATATAATAATCAAGATACCAGAAATTCAATGTAAAAACAGAATATTAAAACCCGTCAGAGAAAAGAAACAGATTACCTCTAAAGGTAAGCCCATCAGGATCAAGACTGACTTCTCAACACAGACCATCAGATCAAGAAGAGCTTGGAGCAAAGTATTCCAAGCCTTGAAAGAAAATAACCTCCAGCCCAGATTGATGTATCCTGCAAAACTGTCACTAGAAATCAATGGAGAAACAAGATGCTTCCATGACAAAGAGGAATTGGGGGAGTTTGTGACCACCAATCCAACCCTACAGAGAAT
>PVLA01012287.1:0-45852 GCA_004027455.1 Hydrochoerus hydrochaeris | reverse complement strand
CCCCATCTCCTCCCTGCCGTCCTCTGGCCTGGCCCGCGGCCCGGAAAGGCTCTGCGTGCTGCTGATGGAGCCCAGCTAATCTGAGACTCAAAGGGCAGCAGATAGGGCTAGGATTCCGGACCCGGCCCGGGTGTGCCGGGGGTGTGTCACCTAGGCCTGGGGCTGAGCTCTGCACGCTGACTCAGGCGCCCCTGGCGCCCACACGTGGCCGGGGACCCGGGCGCGGCAGCGGGGACAGCTCGGCTACATGGCCCTTCACTGCGCCTGCGCAGGAGAAGTCGCAGCGGTAAGCGTGGTGCGCGGTGCTTTCCTGGGGCTCAGGGGAGGATGGGGCGTGGGTGCGAATGCTGCGCCGGCTGTGGGGGACGCGTCCTGCCTGAGGCTTGGGCCCTGCACCCGTGACAGAGACTGAAACACCTGCTGTGCTGTGGCCGGTTCCAGGTCCCTGAGCCGTGGCCGTGGCCGCCCCTGGGCTGTGGTGGGTCCAGAGCCGCCGGGCCCACGGCTGTGCGCGGTCCTCGGCTGCCCAGCCTGGACAGCGTCTCCCGGTGGCAGGCAGCGGGCAGCACAGGCGAGGGCTCTGTCCGGAGTGGCCACGTCCCGCCGCGCTCTGGAGCGGCTGGAGACTCGGCCTGGGGCCCGATCGGGTGAGTGGGGGTGCGTGGCGCCCCGCCAGGGCCGGGGCGTGGGACTGCCCGTGTCTACATACAGTTGACTGTGCAAGCACCGCGTGTGCGTGTGCGGCCCGGCACTGATGCACGGCCGCTGAGCTCTGGGAAGGCACAGGCTGCCATCCGCCTTCAGCGTGCGTGGTCAGCACGGGGACAGCTGCGGCCCTCCAGCTACCTCGCATCGCAGGACGGCGGCGCTTGCCGTCCTCGCCCCCACTGTGCCCTCATGAGCTACTCCTGCCTGGTGAGCCGCTCCTCCCGCCTCTGCTAGCCACCTGTCCACTCTTAGCTTCTGAGTCCTGCTTTGCAGACTGTACCCAGGTGTGAGGGCAGGTGGCCAACGAGGGGTGTGTGTGTGTTTTCCTGGGTCTGGCTTAGTGACCTCAGTTCCATTCACGTTGCTAGGACTCTTTTTTAAGGCTGTATAGTATTTCACGGTGTATGTGTGGTTTTTCGACTCCTTAGAAAAAACAGGACTTTTATTGCAGTATGTCATGTTTTCCTTACTCTCATCCACTGTGGACGCTTGGGCCAATTTCGTCTCTTGGCCAGCCACACTGGCTTGGGGGCCGAGTGGTTGTACACTTCCTGAGGTGTCTTCTGAAGTGTCTCTCAAACTGAGTCGCTGAGTCACCTCAGCAGGGGAATGAAGGTGTCCTGTCCCTGCCTGGTGAGCTCCAGGGCCTCTGAGGTCGGGGCCACTGCCGGGCCTCAGTGATGGTCCGCTTTCCCCGTGTCCTAGGAAATGTGGCCTCATCATCCCCGAGTCCCACTGGGCAGGGTGCAGGTGCCTGTGGCTGCAGGACGCGGGTGTCCACTGTGTCCCCGAGGGGCTGCAGATGCCCGGATCCTCTGTCCCCTTCTTTCTCCTCCTCCTTCGCCAGGTGGGGGCCGCGCAGGAGGACGCGGTGGGAGGGGCGGGGGTGCAGCCTCTGCTCCTCAGAAGCCTCGCGACTTGGCCCTCACGGCGACAGCGGCCTCCTTGGGCCCTGGCCCTCGGCCGCCCTGTGCTTTGCGCCGGTGAGGCATCCTGGTGGCCCTGGTGTCAGGGGCTTCTCCCAGATGTAGGCCCCCCGGGACCCCAGCTGCGGGCCTGCCCATGGCTCCTGCGGCCGCCCTGGCAGGGTCTGCCCCTGGCTGAGGGACAGCTGGTTCTGGTTCGGGACCCCTCCCGCCGCTGACCTCCGGCCTCGTGAGCTGCGACAGCGCCCCATCTGGCCGGCTCGGGAACTACTCCGGGCTGCGCTTCCCCGGATGCCCGGAGGGAAAGGACCGTGTGGTTCGCTCCAGAGGTCCGGGTCGCCGCCCTATGACTGATGTCGCTGGCTTCTGTCCCTGTCCTTAGATCTGGGTGTCCCCTGGGCCTCGCATGCTGTCGGTGATGGGGCTGAGGGCCGAACTGCTGCTAGGAGGGGCCAGCTCAGAGAGTTGGTCAGGGGGTGACCTGGGAGGGCCCGTCTCCCTCCCTGACCCCTGCCTGTGCCCTGAGGTGAGCTGCTCCCCTCTATCAGGCCCGTGCGCCCTGTTGCCGGCCACCCTGGGCTGAAACGAGCCGCAGTAACCCTCTCCTCCTCCTCCTCCAGCTGCGAGGGTCCAGTATTGGGTTCCAGCGGCAGCAGGGGACTGAGGCAGCCCCTTCCCCGCCACCAACTGTCACGGGAGGGGCCCTGCTTTCTCCTCTAGTCGATTCCCTCTCCCTCCGTGGCCCAGCGTTTCCACCAGCGTCCTCACCCTCACCAGGTCCAGGGCGTCCAGGGAATTCCTGGATGCAAACGCATGCGCAGTGCTCCTTCCGGACCTTCTCCAGAGCCCCTTGCCGATCCCGGGTCCAGCCCGGCCGGGTGTCGGGTCGCCTCCTTCCCTACTGCTTGCAGCCCCCTGCTAGCTTCTCCAAGTGTCCCCACCCGCAGTGGCCTGGTGTACCCCACCGCAGCCCCGTGACCCCCTCTCCCCACATCCCGTGTGTGCTACACCCCTGGCCTGGGGGTGCCCGGCCTCCGATCCTGGGAAGCATCTGCCCTCTGCAAGTCACAGCCCAGTTGTTTGGCTTTTGAGACAGGGTCTCATTGTGTAGCCCGGGCTGGCCTCGGACCTGTGGTGATCCTCCTGCCTCAGCCTCCCAAGTGCTGACACTGACATCACAAGCTGTGCCACCACAGCCGGCTGGAACCTGGCTGTGAAGTCTTGTCCGAGTTCCCGGCTTGGCCGTGTTTTCTTCCCCACCTCCCCCGTCTTGGGTTCTCGCCGGCTCCCGGGCTATCTGGGCTCTGTCGTTTGTGGAAAGAACATTGGGGCAGTGGAAGCCAGGGTGAGGCCTCTGGCCAGGGAGAGGCACAGAGGCCAAGCAGAAGAGAAACCACAGGCTAGGCAGAGAGGGCCAGGTGAGCCTGCGTCCGAGTCCCTGTGCGGGTTCTGGGTGCGGATCTCTGCGCTGTGGAGGCGCACGCGCTGCTTCCGCTGGACCCCCAGACCTCCACTTCCGCTTACTTCCCCGGGGCGGGGCTGGGGGCAGGTGGGTGTGGCCAAGCAGGTTGCAAGCGGTGGTGGGTGACCACGCAGGAGTCCAGTCCCAGGAGACGATGAACTGGCCGTGGAGGTGGAGAGTGGCCAGACGCGGACAAGCCCTGAGGAAGCCCAGGGCGCGAGCCCGGGAGTATGGCAGGAGGGGGCTGCCTGTGGGGGCTGCGCGGGTGGAGGCTCTGGCTGGGCCCGGGGTGGGAGTCTGAAGTCGGTGCAGTGCAGATTTCGGGGATCCTGCCAGAGCACAGGGGTGCGAATGGAGGAACGTGGCCGAGGAGGGTTTGCAAAAGTGAGTTTGAATAAACTGCAGCAGAAAACGCACCCCAAGGTGGGGGCACAGAACTCGGGGTGAGGAGCGGCTGAGCCAGGGGGTGAGGAGCGGCTGAGCCAGGGGGTGAGGGTCGGATTTGGGGTTGGGCTGAGACGTGAAGAGTGGCCCTGCCCTTCCCGGGCTGGAAAGCGAAGATGGAGGTTGAGGATTGGAATTTGCAACATGTGGTAGCCATAAAGGCCTCGCTCGGCCCACCCAGAGTGCTCCCCAATGTCGCCCGCCCGGGGCGCGGAGCTGGGCTGCAGTGTGCGGTCCGCAGGGCCTGAGCCTGGGACCGGGACAGGGCGGGTCGTTAGAACCGCTGGCTGGCTGGGCCCGGAGCCAGGGGGGGCCGCGCTGTGGGGGCTCCGCACAGGGCTCCCCTCGCTGCTGCACCTCCCACCCCGCCGAGCTTCCTTCTTAGCTGGGAGGCGCCACGCTGCTCCGGGTCAGCTTGACAGGCTCCGGGGAGCTCTTCTGGCGGGGTCCTGCGCGCCTCCATTTCTGGGCTTTTCTTTCTTTCTTTCTTTGGTAGCGGGGATCGAACTCATGACCCCTCGTTTGCCATGCAGGCACTTACGCCGCTGAGCTAAATCCCCAGCACGACTCGGCTTTTCGAAAGTGACACCTCCGGTTCCCCCACGCCGGCACCCGCCTCCTGCACTCCGGGGGTCCTGCTCCCTCCCCGGACCCCTGTCTGTGATGCGTCCTGAGGTGGCACAACCGCGCGGGCTCTTTGTATCGAGTTCTTTCTGCACGGACTCCCCCGCAACTCCCTCCTCCAGCGCGGGCGCCCCTTGTTTTTCTTGCTTGAAGCGGCAGATTGGAAAAATAATAGCCTTCCTGCCTGAGCACTTTCGGCTTTGCATCCACATGCGCGCGCTTGCGGGGTGGCGCTGGTGCCCGGCGGCTGCCCGCGGCCCCTCGGGGTTCTCCTGGGTAACATGCAGATGCGGGGCCTCCCGGAGGCTGGAGCCCGCCGCTCTGCGATTCCTGGAAGCCCCTGGCCCGCGTGCTCGAGAGGCTTGAAACCCTAGGAAAGCGAGCCCCCGGCCAAGCCCGTAACTCGGGTCAGATGGCGCGGGGAGCCCCCTCCCCGCGGAGGGCGGCGCTGCACCCACGTCCGGGTGCCTGGCCGCGCGGCCCGGGTCGGCGCGGGGGGAGGGTGGGGGAGGGAGGGCTAATTCGTGTCAGATGCCGGGACGCGCGCGGGCGCCTCTCGCGCCTGGCTTTTGTTCCCGGCGTCTGACTTCGGCCGTGGAGACGGCGCGGACCTCCCGGCTCCATCGTTTCCGGGCAGCTCTGCCCGCGGGGAGCTCGGGGGCCCTCAGCCTGCGCCCCGATCTCGGCCGGCTGGGGCGGTTCGCTCCCTGCGCAGCGTGGCCATGCGGCTGCGCGCCCTGACCCCGGGGCCACCGGCCAGGGGAGCGCGAGAGGCCGGGGCGCGCAGGCGCCGGCGCCAGGTGAGTGCGGGGCGTGCGGGCGCCGGACTAGGGACGTGAGGCCGGAGGTGCAGGGTGGGGGTGCACGGCCGGGGGGCGAGCCCGTGCTCTGCACGCGTGTGCCCGTGTCCTGCGCGCCGGCACGCCGGTCTCTGCACTCGGAGCCATGCGTGGACGAGGGAGGAGGCACAGCCAGCTTGGCCTCCTGCCCCCCCCCCAAAAGCTCACTCCGGCGCGTCAGTGCAGCTGCCTCCTCCTGCACCTTTTCGGCTTCCTTTCTCTGGAATGGAAGTGGGACAGGGGCCACTGCGCAGGCTCCCTGCCCCGCGTGTTCCTGGCAGCGGTAAAGGCGCCGGGGTGGTGCTGAGACGCGGATAAACCGAGGTTCCTGCCAGCGGGGGTGTAGCTGGCGCCTTGCGGCCCACAGGACCTAGGCCCCTGGTGTCTGAACCAGAGGGGTGCAAGGCCTCCCCCGCGCCCCGTTTGGCTGAAGTCTTAACAAGCAGGCACTTAGCTGTCTGCTTTGTTTTCCTGGAAACTTACAAAGTTTGGAAGAGTGCACACTTGTCCCTAGGTCAGGTCAGCCTGATACTCTGCACAGCATCCCCGCATGGGAACAGTGTGTGCTGTGCGGAGGGGGAGGGTCCCAGGGGCCTGGGGTTAGATCTGCTAGGCAGGCATGTTCGCGTCTGGCTCAGTGCAGAGTAAGGTCCAGCAGGGCCCTGACCAGGTCAGCCTCTGCCTTCCTAGGTGCCCAGATGCCCAGGGCAGGGCTAGAGATTTCTGGGGGGCATTGTTTGAGACCTTTATTTAGCAGAGCGCCCTCGTGGTTTGGCGCTGGGAATGGGTCCCTCTAGCTTCAAAGAGCTTGTTCTGGGCCTCGACCAGGCTACTCCCTCCCAGAGCCCCGTGGAGTCAGCTGCCCATTGCTGCCCCTCCGAAGCAGGCCCTGAAGGTGAAAGGCCAGCGGATTCCTGCTCTGAGCCTGGTCTCAGCAGCCTGCCCCGTGGGCACCGTGGGAGGGTTGGTATCAGGTGAAGGGGCTGGCTGACCCCCAGGGTCTCCTCCACAATAGGGATGTTCCAGCGCTGTCAGGCTGTCAGGCACCCCAGGACGGCTGAGCATGCAGCCCAGGGCCACGGCTGTGTCCTCTGAGGCCTCTTGCTGGGCCCGATGGTGCAGAAGGCTGTGGAGACACAGCGCCTCCTTCTCCTGGCCACAGTAGAGGTGCCTGTGAGGAATAATCGGGCGCAGTATTCCTCCTTGGCCTGCGGACTGTGGGCCATTCATGTGCTGCACAGATACTGATTGAGACGCTTGGCCACAGCGGACAAAGGCGACGTCACCCCGGGTCTTGTCCACAGGGAGGTTCTGGCCAGCTTGGGCTCCAGCTCGGTGGAGTGGGTGTGGGCTCAGGAGCCTCGGTCCCCGCAGTGGGGTGTTTATCCGGCTCTTGAATGCCAGCTCCTGCTGGCACAGTGCGGGGCCTGAGCCTGGGGGGCCTTGCCCTGCGCCCCTGGACCATTTCAGGACCCCATCTGCGGCAGGGTGGGGACGATGGGTGGGTGACAGCTGCACCCTGCTGAGATCTGTCTCGGTGACCAGCACACTGTTATGTTGCTCTTGGAGGGCGCTGAATGTGTGATATCTGCTGCCAAAAAGGCTGGCACTGTCTGTCTGTCTGTCTCTCTCACGTTTTGAGACAGGGTCTCACTGTGTAGCCTGGGCTGGCCTTTAGCTCACAGCATTCCTCCTGCTTCAGCCTCCCAGGTGCTAGGATTACAAGTTTATATCACCAGACCTCGTTTTTTAAAAAAAAAAAAGGAAAAAGAGAAAGAAGGGACTCTGTTAAGGGAGAGTGAGTGGGAGTAAAAACAAAATTAAGATGTGTTCTGGACAGGCGCCAGCTCCCTGCAGCAGTGGCCATGTGCCTGTGAGTACACATTCAGCACCTTGGCTCGGGGGCGCAGAGGCGGCCCCTGGAAGTGCCAAGCCAGAGGCTGCGGAGCCAGCCTGACACGACTGCCCCTCCCTGCGTGCAGCTGTCCTGTGGTGCCGGTTCTCAGGCCCGGCCGCCGAGGCCACGGGTGAGCTTGGAAACCATCACTCGGAGAGTGGGGGTTCCTGCCCAACCTGTGCAGGGCCCGGGGCTTCTGTGGTGTGGGGCGGACCCAGGCTGAGCTGCCGCAGAATCTGCTGAGTTGTTCCCGAGCAGTGGGTGCAGGGGGTCCCCACGGGTCACGGCAGCGCTGGTGTGGGCCATGCAGGGAGGGAGCGTTTCTCGTCTGAGAGCTTGAGGCCAGCCAGGCTCGGCCTGGGTGGAGCACGGTGGGCCGGGGCAGGGACCGAGCGTGGGGCTCTGTGCTTCCGGGCACCCCGCTGGCGTGACAGTCCTGTTTGTCACTGTGCACACGGGCACCGTGAGCAAGCCTGGAGATCAGGACTGGCAGGCTGGGTGTAGACTCGGTCACCACGGCAAACTGCAAGCTCTGGGCGACCCCCACGGTGGGTGGACGGGCCGTAGAGCTGGCCGGCCTTGGGTGGGAGTGGCACAGTGGCCCTGTCCTCTCCAAGCCTGGGCTGGGGCTCCCGGGCCACTGTGATGTCCAGCTGTGTGCGTGCATGGAGCGCTGAGGATTGCAGTTGTGAGCCCAGTGCCTGCCACCTACGACAGATTGTAATTAGACCTCGGGAGAACTCGGTCTGTTGGCAGAGAGAACTCGGTGTTCACCCCAACCCCATGTTAGTTTCCCAGGACTCCAAGAGCGCGTTTGGATTGAAACCCAGTTTAGAGTTTATACACTAAAGACCTGCTTTCAGAATACGGTACAGAAAGGACCCAGTTGTCCCCTGAAGCATGTGGATGTTTATCACTGTTTCGGCACTTTCGGGGGGCTATGCCTTTGCATACCATTCACAGTTTGCCAATTTAAAAAAAAATCGGTGGGCAGGAGGAGATGGCACACATCTGTAATCCCAGCAGTCTGGGAGGCTGAGGCAGGAGCATTCAAAGTTCCAGCCTGGCCCGGACAGCTTAGCAACTTGGTGGTGTTCCAGGCAGCTGAGCCAGTTAGAAATATCACAGGCAGTCAGACTGGGCTGGGCCCTCGAAGAAGCCAGCACAGAGGACCTGATATCTGATGACCTTGGAGGGGACACACACCTCTTGCTGTGGGCCAGATCTCAAGACAAATGCAAGCACACCCACCCTTAAATCCTTAGGGGTTAAATCCGGATCATCTTATGTCCACTTTGTAAATTCCCATTTTCCCCACTTTTGAGCCACTGAACCTCATGATTTTACTGTAGAAAAGTCCCTAGAAAAGACAGAGTCCTGGGCAACTCGCTCGGGACCCTCTTCTGTCTCTCTTCAGACAGAAGCTTCCTCTCAGTAAATAGATTGTACTCCTCCCCTCCATTGTTCCTAAAATTCATTCTTCGATTTTAGAGAACAGAAACTGGAGGACGTAATGGGTCGGGTGTTTCATTCTCCCACATCAGTGGGACCCCGCCTGTCTCACATCAGTGGGACCCCGCCTGTCTCACATCAGTGGGACCCCGCCTGTCTCACATGAAAAGATAAAGGGCGGCTGGGCATGTAGCTCGTGGGGAGACCAAGGGTTCAGCCCGCAGAAGCCGGGGAGTCCTGCTGGGCACTGAATGTGTGGGCTACGGGGGACCCCATGGCCGTCACACCTCTCTCCCCGATCTGTTTATCACTCTGCAGCCGTGCAGTGGCGTAGGTAGGTCTTCACTGTCTTTCGGGAATGGCCTTAGCTTACAGGTGCCTTCTGTCTTCCGTGAATTTACCCTGAACAGTTGGCGTTTGTGGGGGCCTTTCCAGGGGCGGCCTCCTGGAGATTATTCTATCCCGCAGGAGCAGGGTTGCGTCTGGGCGTGGATATCGGACCGGTCAGCTTTGCCACACGCCCGGGTCAGTTCCAGAAGCCTTTTGTCGATTTCATCAGGTTTTTCACCTCATCTGTACCCAGCTGGTTTTACTTCCCTTCCAGTTTTATTTCCTTTTCTTGTCCCTGGTACTGGTAGAAACTGCAGTCCTTCCTGTTCAACAGAGGCGTTGACCCCAGCGTCTCTGCTTGTTCCGGATCCTAAAGGAAAGTATTGTCTTTTATCACAGAGTATGGTGTTTGCTGTAGCTTTCACGAGGAAGTTCCTTTCTATTCCTACTTATCTCTGATTTTTTTTTTTTTAACATCATTGGGAATTGAACTCAGGACTCGCCTGGAGCTACATAACCAGACTTTTTTTCTTCTGTTTTTTGCTTTTGTTTTTGAGATAGTATCTCACAAGTTGCTGAGTTACCCAGGCTGGATTTAAACTTGGAACCCTCCTGCCTCAGCCTCTCAGAGTTCTGGGATCACAGGTGTCTGCTATCACGCTGGGTAGGCTGTGAATCCTAATGAGGAAAGAGAGGTTGGATCTTGTCAGTGGTATTTCTGCGTTGACCAAGAACAGTTACCTTTTTTATCAGCTGATTTTTGAACATGTACCCACTCTGGCATAAACCCAGCATAAACCCAGCCCGCCGTGACACCGTACGCCCTGAGCCGTGTTGGATTGCCCGTGGGTTGTTTACCAGTGTGTCCTTTAGTTTGCGAAATACTTGGGGATTTCCCAGAGCATTCCTTCTGAGGTCAGAGCAGAGTTTTAGGAGGACTTGGGATTTATTTAGACTTGTTTTATGTTCCCAAATAGGACTCACTTTAGCGAGTGCCGAGAGGTACATGGAAAGAAAGCGTAATCTGTGGCCACTGACCCAAGGAGTCTGTTCTGGCCGAGTAGTTTGACCAAGGATAGTATCACCCGCATCTCACCTGCTCCCTCTGTACAGCATGAGACGGGTGGTTGCTTGTCTGGGTCCAAAGTTGGTGGAGGATAAATCCAAAATCCCTTCTCTCAGGGTTCCCGAGGCAGGAAGCCTGAAATCGGGTGTGGACTGGCATGGACTGGTGCGGACTGGCGTGGACTGGCACGTGTCTTCCCAGACACTCCCACCCCCCCTCACTCTGCAGATTCCTTTTTTTTTAAATAGAGTCTCACTGTGTAGCTCACACTGTTCTGGAACTCAGTGTGACCCTCCTGCCTCAGCCTCCTGATTTCTGGGATTCCAGCCATGTACCAACACGCCTGGCAGCTTTGTTTTAACGAGAAGTCACCTAACAGTTGTTCCTCCACATGTGGTGTGTCTTTTTTTTTTCTTCCCTCGGCTACCTTTAAGCTTTTCTTGTTTCCTGTGGTGCTGGGGATTGAACTTGGCCCCATGCGTGATAGCCAAGTGCTCTACCACTCAGCTGCCTCCCCAGCCTTTCTTTTCATTTTGAGACAGGGTCTTGGGGAGCTGCGCAAGGTGGGCCCTCACTTGGAACCTGCCTGCCTCAGCCTCCTGACCACACCCACTTCAAGATTTTCTTTTTTTCCCCTGGGCTTGAGCAATGGAACTGTCATGTGTGTGGAAAAGAATCTGTCACCTTGCTTGTGCCAGAGGTTTGCTAAATTTCTTGGCTCTGCTTATTTTGGAAAAGGTTCCCGCCCCGTGTCTGGTGACTCCTGAGCTGCCCAGGGCTCTGGGCCTGTCCGCGGGAGGCTGCCCTGGTGGGGTGCTCAGATCTGCCCTCCGCGGGAATCGGATGCGGGGCTGCCTCACCTCAGAGTTTGCCACTTTCCCTTCTGGGTGTTGGCTTTAGGTCTCTGCAGCCTGAGCAGCGCAGTGACTCTGTGCTGCTGTCTCGGTGGGTCCTAGTGTCCTTTGCGTTGGTCACTGTCATTATCGGTAGGGTTTCTGGTCTCTTGTCAGTGTCTACTGAAGAACCTGCTGGAAGTAGACCGAGAATTCTGGAGAATTCTGTTTGATCTCCCTCCCTTCTCCCTTCTCCCTGTTTCTGTTTTTTGGAGACAGACTCTCACAGCGTATTTCAGGCTGGCAGTGAACTCTCAGTGATCCTCCTGCCTCAGCCTCCCCAGTGCGGGGATGGCAGGCGTGAGCCACCACGGCCGGCTGCGTCTGACTTCTAACTGTGCCTCAGTGAGGCACTTTACATGCTCACCCCTGTTGTGGTGTGTACGCGGTCTGTGGGTGTGATTCCTGAGCGCAGTCCTGGACCCCAGGCCCGGGAGGGAGTGGCCCTGGTGCCTGGCTCAGCCCCTGGGGCCCTGCCGCTCGCTCGCCGTGGGCACTGCGCATTTGCCCTCTCTGCTCGGAGACTCGAGTCGTCTGTCCTGCAATGCCTGCTAGATTTATGGGCTGCTGGGAGGCAGAAGAGAGAAGCAGAAACCAGCTGACGGGCTGACAGCGTCTCTCTTTCTCTTTGCAGCCAGAAGAGTTTCCCAAGAGTCTGCACAGTTTTAAGAAAAAGGCTTTTAAAAAGCCCAAAGCCTGCGGCGTGTGTGAAGACCCCATTGCCGGCCCCGGGGTTTCGTGCCGAGGTGAGCGTACCACACTCGGGCTTCTCCGCCCTCTGGGCCCGCGAGGAGCAGATCTCGGAGTCAAAACAGGCCCTGGGGAGTTTCCCAGGGCCGAGCCTTGGAATTTCCCTCTTCCCCCCCTCGTCCTGGCTGCCCTTGGCGTGGCCCTGCTGCCCTCCAGGGCTGGGAACAGGGCACAGCCATCCGGCCACCCGACCTTCCACACGCTCCCTGGTTTCCCGGGGTGGCTGGACTCACCTTTTCTGTTTGTTTTTTATTTGTTTTTTCTGAGGCAGGGTGTCACTAGGTTGCCCAGGCTGGCCTCGAGCTTACTGTGATCCTCCTGCCTCAGCCTCCTGAGTGCTGGGGTTATAGAGGTGCACCACCACACCCGGCTTCTCTGGGTAAATTCACAGAGTCCTGTGGGTGTTGGCGGCTGCTCGGCCACTGCTCCCTTGGGGCACCTGACAAGAGTTCCCTCGGGAGTGGACAGGGAGCCAATGCGACTTCTAACTGTGCCTCAGTGAGGCACTTTACATGCTCACCCCTGGGGTCCTGTGTGAGGCACAGAGCCCATGCCAGGCCACAAAGGCAGCCCTGTGCCTCCCTGAGGCTGCCACCTTCGGCACTCAGGCCTGAAGCACGTGGCTGGGGTTTGGCATGTCACTGCTGCACCTTCTGCCCTGCACTGGGTCCTTGGTGCCACCCCGGGCCTGATGGCCGTCCTCCTCCTACCAGAGACACCCCCTCCTGTCCTGGATGCACCCCTGGCTCAGGTGATCGTGACGAGGACCCTGCTCGAGGTTGATGTTGGCTTCCTGTCCTCCCTGCCTGGTGGCTGAGGCAGGGTACAGGGGCACAGCCTGGTCACAGGTCCTGCTGGTGCCCTGGGGGCGCAGGTGGTTGCTCCTCCGAAGGATGGCGGCAGGACAGGGTGGCCTTGGGAGGTAGGGATCCAGGACCAGCTGGCGGCCATGACCATGTGGGAGTGTGGCCTCTTTGTGGCTGTGACTGGTTCCTCTAGTGATGGGGCTGAAGCTGGGCAGAGGGGCCCAGGACCCAGGGGCTGCAGTTGCTGCCAGTCCCCAGGGTAACACCGTGACTCAGGGTGTCAGAGTGTATATGTCGCCTTGTCAGCTCCACTGGCCGCATTATCTTATCCGGAGTGAGCGGGAGACACAGAGCCGGCAGGGCAGGGCTGTGTCCCGGGGAGTGGACTTGTGTGCCCCTTATCTCGCTGTGGGAGACTCAGCCGGGTGCCGGCTCTGCACGGCTGGGTAGTCAGCCGCGTAATTGCTCTGGGCTTCCCCTCGGTGGCAGCGCCGGGGACCCTCAGGACCTCAGGGTTCTGTGGCCGTCAGCATCATCCCACCGTCTTGGGGCTCTCCAGGGCTCGGGGTGCTGCAGGGCAGCGGGCTCTCCAGTCGTAGCCCTGGGACCGCGTTGTGCCAGGTTCCCCCCGCCTGGCCACAGGGTGCTGTGGTGTGCAGCGCCCGAGGGGATGGCCTGGCCCGTGAGGCTGAGCCGACTCCGCTCTGGGACGCCTGCGGGGCCCTGGCTTCGCCTCATCCTTCGGGAAGGGAGTTCCTGGTCAGTGGAGGCCGTCTTGGTCCCTGATCCAGTTGGGCATGGAGACTGTCCCCAGAGGCCCATGGTGCCCGGGGTCGGAGCCCTGGGAGGTGAGCGGCCGTGGGCTCCGAGGCAGTGGTCGATTGTGGGTACACTGATTTTGATGAATGCCCGAGCGAGTGGTCACCCCGCTGTTCTTGTTCTTCCTTCGCCCCTTCCCTCTTGTCTTTCCCTGGGGGTCGGAGTGAGGGCCTTTTGCTCTGAGCTGTGTCCTCAGCCCTTCTTATTTTCCGTTTTTAAAAATGTTTAATTTTTTCCGTTCTTGGGGCAGGGTCTCACTTTGTAGTTCGGGCTGGCCCTGAGCTCACTGTGTCACCCAGGCCGGCCGTGGCCCCAGGTGGTCCTCCTGCGGGGCATTGGGGCACTGAGCTCCAGTTGTGTGCCCCCACGCCTGGCCTTCTTCATGTCTTTCCTGAGACAGAGTCTCCCTGCATTGGCCAGCCTGGCCTCCAACTTCTGGCCTTTCCTGCCTGCACCCCGTGTGTCCACCGTGCCCAGCTGCAGGTTATGTCTAGCTGGAGGTTGGCAGGTTCGAGCCCAGCCTAGTAGCTTAGCAGTTTAGTGAGACCCCTCTCAACATCAGAAATAAAACACAGGCCAGGGACGTAGCTCAGGGCCAGGGTTCCGGGCTCTGCCTGACAAGGGCTGTGAACACGGCCACATGGTGCCTGGGCACAGGAACGCCGCTGAGTGTGAGACGCTCCTTCGCGGCTGGGTAAATATGTGCAGAGCGGCCCACAGCCTGGCTTCCCAGGCCACGGCAGGCACCTGGGAGAACAGCACTTCCAGGGCAACCCCGAGCTATGCTATGCGGGTCCACTGGCCCCTGCGGTGGCAGCCAGGATTCCCCAGCCCCACCTTTCTTTTGAGATAAAGCCTCGCTTGTAACCCAAGCTGGCCTCAAACTCTCGGCGATCCTCCTGCCTCAGTCTCCCAAGTACTGGGATTATAGGTGCGCACCCGCCGTGCCTGGTTCCCTTTGCTCATTAAAAGAATTTATTTTAAAATCTTCTTTTCTTTTCTTTTTTGCAGTACTGGAGATTTAAAGCAAGACCTTTCCACTGAGCTATATCCCCAGCTCTTGTTGAAGAAAAGAGGTTTTTTTTCGATGCAGGTGTTTTTTTGGCCTACACTGGCTTTGACCTTGCGCTGCCCCAGCCTCAGGCCCTCTGTGGCCTGGGATTCCAGGGCTGTGCCCCGGGCTGCCTTCCTTTTTTAAGAATTAGGTTACTTTTTTTCTTCTTGGTTTGTAAGACTTCCTTACACCAGGAATACTAAATGTCTTAAAAATAGTACATCAGGCAAGTCCTTGGCCAGTTTTCTTTTTAAATGGGTTTAAACCTCTACGAAATCAATAGCCATTGCTAATCTGTCACCTTAGGTATCCCCGACCTCCCTTTCCTGCTCAGTGGCTTTCTGGTTCCTGTTGGTCCCCGTTGCAGAAGTCGTCCGGTTTGGTTTGCCCTGATCCACCTAGCCCCCCTTCAGTTCCCGTTCCTGCTCCTCCACCCCTATCAACAAGGTGCTCCTTGTGTTTGGTTACAGCGTTCGTTTCTGCTTTCCCGATGCCGACCCAGTGTCACCGTCAGGGACCCTTCGATTTGTGTCATTTATGCTGTTTATTTTCAGCTTCCAACCCTACTGGTCTGGAGGCAGCAACTTTCCACGCTGCCGTAGCTCCTAGCAGAGGTTTGTTAACTGGCTTAGTGAGTGTGGCTCCCAGACACAGCACCAGGCATGGAAGAGCCTTTGCCTACTGGCTCAGTGAGTCTTTAAATCCTGCTCCCCACCCATGATATGTGTAGGGCCAGGCTGGCGGCCAGCTCTGGCCTCCTAAGTCATTACCCCTCCCCAGGCTAGGCAGGTCTGTTACTCACAGACCTGTGAGGAGCACAGTACCTAACACCTACTCCAAACACCAGGAGAGGCTCACAGTCTCAGAGGAGTCAGTCCGAGGTCCACTGGCTCCATGGCAGTCACAGCATGGGGGGAGGGCGCAGTGGATCGCACCTGCTCAGTTCACAGTGGCTAGGAGGCACAGTGGGGGACAGTGCCAGAGAGAAGGGGCAGGGACACAGCAGACCTCAAGGCCACCCCCCACCATGTTGGGCTCCCCCCCAGAGGTGAGCTCCTGATGCCTGGGCGGCTCACCAGGCCCATCACACTGACCCTGCACCCCGACCATGCCAGCAGGTGACTCCTCCCTGTGCCTGTGTCTTCTGCAGGAAGGCGTAGCCTGGCCAGGTGCTGGGCTCCAGCTCCGTCCCTCAGGGCCCCCTCTGGGTCCAGCTTCCCGCTCAGAGTGGACCGTACCACTGGACGAGCTGCTTCCTGTTGTGGGTCTCTCCGAGAAGCGGGGGCCTTGCACCAGAGCCCCGCAGGGTCCAGGACCTCCCCTGGGTCGGGACGGGGACCCCGCATGGAGCGACCCACGGGGTCAGTGCTGCTGCCATGAGATGGCTGCTCTGCCTCTGGGGTCTCTAACATGCTGAGAGCTCTGTGGACAGAGCTCCCCTGCAGCACGGTGAAATGGAATGAAAGCGGACAAAAAACGGAAACAGAAGCAGTGAATAAGCCCCTTGTGTGTTAACATGAAAATATTATTTTGAATGAGAGGTGACTTTTTCAGATGTGGGGCTGAGTGGGGCTTTGGTGCCTGCTTGCCGGAGGTGCTGGCGGGGGTCCTGCCCCCCTGGCCAGGCGGTTAGGGAGGGAAGCGTTTTAATAGCGTTCTCCAGACCTCTTTGCAACACACACTCGAATTTGGCTCGCAGTGTGGCTTGGGTTTTTGAGATGGGGCCTTACTGTGCAGTTCAGGCTGGCCTTGAACTCACTGTGGAGGACTCTGGGTGATCCTCCTGCCTCAGCCTCCTGAGTACTGGGATGACAGGAGTCACCACCATGCCCGCTGTGACTGGGATCTTTATGGACAAGGTGATACGCTGGAATTGGCCGCAAGATGTCCCGGAGGGACGGGGGTGCAGGTGCGATTCTTGGGGCAGGGCTGGCACTCGTGAGTGCTGGTGGAGGTACCTGGCTCTGGACCCTGGTCCCTGCTCCCAGGGAGCTATGCAGAGCGCTGGGCCCACACCTGGCTTCCTTCCTGCTTTATCAGAACCCGCCCGCCCGCCTTGCACCTCCGTGGGTCTCTACACAGCAGTTGCTGTTGCTCCGGGTCATTAGGAAATTCCTGGGCCGTGATGCAGCGCCGGTGGCCAGGTCCCGGGTCTTCCTCCTTCTGCCGCGGGGAGTCCACGCGCATGCTGATGGCCCTGGAGATTTTCTCAGGGTCCTGCCAGCAGTCGTCATGCTACTGTCGGGGGACACAAGTGTTCCCCAAAGTCTCATTTCCAGGCGAAATCCGCATCTGGCCAGTTGGCGTGTGTGACAGCTCGCAGTGCGCTTCTGAGGCAGGAGTTCCCCTGGCTGGTGACTAAGCTGTGTTGGGCTGACACATTGTGTCACCTTGAGAAGTAACTGCGGGGAGTCCCTTCCAGCCTGCCTGCTACTGCAGGAAGTGCCTGGCAGCCCGGAGATGGTGACACGGAGGAGCCTGAGGCAGGAGGAGCAGGCTTGGAGAAGGTCCGGTCCCTGTCAGTTGCCTGGGCAGGTGGCGACAGCGTGCATCGAGCACTGTGCCCGCCCTGTCCCGCACTTGCTCGTCACCCTGGTGCCAGGGATGGAGCTACACTCCCAGCCCCTTTTCAGTTATTTCAAGACAAGATCTCTTTAGGTTGTCCAGATTGGCCTTGAACTTGGATTTTCCTGTCTCAGCCTCCTGGGGGTAGAGCTGTGCTCCGCAGTGGGAGGCTGTCTGTGGAGGCTGCAGGCACTGGCTGTTTTACTGAGGCCCCTGCGACCTCTTACAGCAGAGGAGCTGAGTCAGAGCATGGACTCCGTGTCCTCCAGCTGCAGGCAGAGGAGGATGCTGCTCAGGACCTGAAGGGGAAGGACATGAGGACTGGGCCCTCCGCCTTTTAAAAATAACTCAAGGGGACAATCTGCTGTCCAGAAATGCTCTGAGATCTGTACTTGGGTGCTCAAAAAATTCCAGATTTGGAGTTTGGGATTAAAGGCAGACGAATGTGAATATTCCAGGATTGGAAAACAGCTCTGACATCCGAGGCGCTTGGGTCGCCAGCATTTCCGGGAGGGCCTTGCGCTGTGTGTGCCCTCAGGAGACGCTGGGGTCCCTCACCCGCTGCGAAGGGACGGGGGGGGGATGGGGGCTGCCCGTGCTCCTCTGGATGAGACTGAACCTGGCGTGCGCCGCAGAGGTGGAGGGGGAGCCCGGGGCTCGGCGGGCCGTGGGTCACAGTGGCTCAGGGTTTGCCTGGGAATCAGCGCTCCTGCAGTTGCCCTCCCTGGCGGGCTGTGGCGGCATAGTCCGGACCTGCCCAGATTCTGCCCCTGGGTGCGGCTGGGCTTCCTGAGACTCATCCTGCTCCCCCTCCGAGTCCTTCAGAACCCCCGCATTTTCGGGAATCGGAGCTCGCTGGGCTCCTGGGTGCAGGCTGATGTGACCAGGGGACCCCTCGAACTCTGGGTGCCTCCCTCTTCCGTGCTCTGCACACTTTGGGGTGCTCTGGTGGCTGAGGGTCCCCTCTCGCTATTCGCAGCTTCAGCGCAGGACTGTGCAGCTCACCAGGGTCAAGGTGGAAGGTGCCGTAGTGGCTCGGACAGGAGTTCGTCCCACGCTCAGAACTCCCTCACGCCTGGAGGCACCGGTGTGAACACTGAGGCCCTCTGCACATTCCTCTCCACCTCTGCAGCCGGCTGCAGTTTCCAGGCCCGTGGGAAAGATCACTACGCTCCAGCTTGGCTGGGCGCACCCTGAAAAGCCCCGGTCTTCGAGGACCCTGCTCCTGGCCTGCCGAGCTGCTGCTGACGGAGTAGTTGTACCTTCTTGTCATTTTGGTGCCGGGGACTGCACCCCAGGCCTCATGCATGGCGAGCACTCCCCGGGCCTGAGCTGCTCTCCCGCCCTGTGGTGTGGTTCAAGGCCTCTCTCTCCCCTCTGCCTTGTGTTGAAGTGCAAAATTGCTTCTGTCCCTGGGCATGGTGTTGCACGCCTGTAATCCCAATACTCGAGAGGCCGAGGCAGGAGGAGCTCTGTGAATCTGAGACCAAGCTGGGCCAGTCTCGGCTGCCTAAGGAGACCCTGTGTCAAAAAACAAAACAACAACAAAATTGCTTTTGTCAGGGGCAGGTGCCCATGGGATCTACACACTGGACTGTCTTAGGGAGCTCAGTACAGAGGCCCTGGATACAGAACTCAGTGCGGCAAAAGAGAAACAGAAAGGTCTCACCGCCGCAACCACTGGACACACTCACATTCTCCCTTTGCTTTTCTTCCAGCCTGCAAGTATTCCTGCCACAAGAAATGTGAAGCCCAGGTGAGCATTCGGCGCTTCCCGTGGGACTTGGGCGGCGAGCTGGCAGCTGCTGAGTGATACGCTGAGCAGGGCCCCTTGGACGGCAGCCACGGGGAGTCCAGGAGAAGCCCGAGAGCTCTGAGATCCGTGTTTTCATTATAGAAAATAATTCTCAGGAATTTGATTTCAGATGAGATCTTGGTCCCTTTCCCCGGGCTGCTTCTGCGTGACAGGCGATCCCTGGTTTCTGCTTGCCTGGCAGCCGCTCCTCGAGCCACGGGGTGGGAATGGGGTAACTTGGGGGGCAGCGCGGCTCACGCTGTGGGAGAGCAGGGGTCCCTGCTGCCCGGAGCCCGGGAACCGTGGAGTGGGAGGTGGCGATGCGGGTCCACGCGTCCTCAGGGGTTCGGGCTGCGTGGTCCCTGAAGGTTGCAGGTCATGACACTGAGCTTTTCTGGGTTTAAACCGAGGATGGAGTCTGGGGGACACTGGAGAAGAGCTTGTGGCTGCTCCTCTGCCCTCCACGTTTCCTAGATACGGTGGGTGACCAAAGGTACCGTGGATGTATAAATTTTAGAAACTCATGTTGCCATGAATCGCCCTAAGATCCTCCTGCTCGCTCAGACCCTCTACTCATGTCCTTCTGCAGCAGCTCTGGGGTCCCTTTTCCTGAGGGTCTTTACAAGGTAGGACAAAAACACGGTGACCGCTGCTTCTGAGCACCAGCCATCCCGGGGAGAGGCAGCTCGGGAACCCGCGCCACACTGCTTTACCTACCTGTTCACGGCCTCTGCCCCCCGTGACTTCTGCCTCTTCCCCAAGTCAAAACGACCACACGGGGATATGCTTTGAACAGATTCGGGACACTGAGGCAGCCAGACGGTGCAGCTGGAGACCCCAGGACAGAGGACTCCAGAGCTGCTTCAGAAAGCAGCCAGGACAGTGGGACGGGTGTGCCCAAAGCCAGGAGAGTTTGGGGCAGGGGACCCTGGCAATGTGTCTTTTCCTTTAATCATTTAAAGGAACATAATTTTGAACATTCATGTGGCCTGCGGTGCCACTGCATAGGCTGTGGATGGAACTGCGGGCCTCGCCCCACCCCCTGGGACTGAGCCGCCCCAGCGAACTGCTGGGGTGTTAGAAGCTTGGGGTGCTGCAGCTGTTGTGGAGTGTGGCCTGAAGTCTCCCGCCCTGAGCTCCTCCAGGCCGAGGCTGTGTGGGAACCAGAGGGTGGGTTTCCTCCGCCGTCTGCCAGCTGTACACACAAACACATGTGCACTCACATGCACCCGTGTGCACACACAGACCCACACATGCACGCACAGGTGTGCTCACACCTGTACCCACACTTGTGCCCACATGCACACACTCGGACCCGTGCAGGTGGAAGAAGCAGGCGAGCCTGGCCCTGCTCCGTGCCAACAGGAGGCTCTGCTCTTCTCGGGGACTTCCTGGCTGCAGCTGTCCCCTCCTGTGTCCTCCCCACTCCTCCTCTTCCCGGAGGTCATGTGCTGCTGTGTAGGCTCCGTGGGGCAGGGAGCAGCACTGCCCCTCTCTGCACCCCCCCTGCAGGCTTCCCCTTTCCAGAGGGCAGATCTTTCCATTCAGCAGCGGTGTAGCAGCCGGGGTCGGCACCGGGCCGGGTGTGTTCAGGGCTCCCCTCCCTGTGCTGCACTCGCTTTTCCTCAGCGGTTGTGTGCACGTGGGGCTTCCGGGTGTGAGGTGAGTAGAGATTGTCCCACCTCGGGGTGCGACTCAGACTTGCAGGGTCCCCTTCCCTCGAGGGGCTTCACAGCGCCCTTGCCTGTGGGGTGTCCGGTGGCCGTGCTCTAGCCTGTTCCCAGTCGCCGACGTGGGGCTGGGAGAAGGGGTGAGCTGCCCGTCCTCTGTCCGGTCGCCTTCCTGTGCCGCCTGACTGCTGCTGAAGCATCCTGCCCTCCTAGCGAGTTAGGGGTTGGATTCTTGGGTTCAAAGAACATTTCCGAAGCCTGAGTGCTTACTGCCAGCTGATTTCTCACTGCGGCGGCTGCCAAGGTGCTGAGGGATTCGTGGTGACTCCTATCAGATGCGGCTGCGGGAAAAGGTATCGGGTTCTTGCTTTCTAATCACATAGCTCTGAGCGGCAGGAGAAAACCCGCCAGCGATAACAAAGCCCCTTCTCATTCCTAAAAGGCACTGCAGACGGGGGCTGGGTCCCCAGCGGGCTGCGGAGCGTGGACAGGGCTGCTCCTCCGGGAGCTGAGTGGGACGTGGTTCTGTGGCTCCTCCTGTGCCGCTGCCTGGGCCCGGGTCACAGGTGACTATGGCCTGCAGGTCACATCTGGGTTTGGGGCTCTCTAGGACGCCGTGTGTGTGTGTGATACAGCAGGGCTTTTGGGCACTGTTGAGGCTTTGGGGGTGTGGGGACTCAGGACACCCACTGTGCACCCCAGACTTGGGTCCTGCTTGGTGCGAGGTAGAGATGACCACTGTGGTCATCAGTCTGTGCTGTCCCTGTGAGGCCTTCAGGATTCCTTTAGCACTGAGCCTGTGGGACCCCACCCTGCAGAGCTGTAAGCCGAGTCCTCGGTGGCAGGATCAGCAGGGAAGCAGAGTCACCCTGACACGGGTCAGTGGGCGGAGAGAGGCGGATCTCCGGGCTGTGTCTGTGTGAGCCAGGTGGGTCTCTGCTGTGCTTGGAGTTCTGGGATGGGGTGCAGGCTCATGGCCTCTGGAGAAGTGGGGCACTGATCACTGAGCCAAAGCCTTCCAGCCTGGGCTGTGTCAGTGCCATAGGCCCGGGAGTCTGATTCTCCCCATCACCTAACAGTGACCCTCATTTCCTCTGGGGGGCTGAGGCAGGAGGGTGCAAAGCCCCAGCCCACCCTGAGTGACCCTGTCTCAAGGTGAAATACAGAACGGGCTGGGCTGTCCTCAGCGTGAGGGCCCTGGGCTCAGTCCTCAGGCCGGGGGCAGGGAGATGACCTGTCTCAGTGGCACAGTGCCAGCACATCCAGGAACCTTAGGGGGTGCAGGTGAAAGGCGGGAAGCTGGGATCCAGCGCCTCACTCCCGGGATGCCGCCCTGTGCCCTTGAGCTGTGTGAGCCGGTGGCCTTGTGACTTGCTGTTTTCCTGCCGTTGACTCATGGGCAGGGGAAAGCAGAAGTAAGAGGCAGCGGATGCTGGCCAGGGGAAGGGGAAGAGGTGGCTGGTACGTCCCCATGACTCGGGGGCTCTGGAAGGAGGACGGGGAGCCCCCGGCCTGGGAACCTTGTCCTTGCATCTCTGGCTTCTTCCACTTCCGTCTGGCTGTGTCCCCTCTGACCTTGGAGCTGTCTGGGCTTCTGTCCTGAGCTGACAGGCAGCGCAGACCTCCGGAGACTTCGCCACACACCCAAGGCCCTGGCGGTGGTGGGCCGGGGGCCAGTGGAGCCCGAGTGACAGGAGCGGGGTCACTGCCCTTGGTGCCTGTGTGAGCTGGGGAAATGCCCACAGCAGCTAGCTGGGCTGCAGGTGTGCCTGGCCATCCTGGCCATTTACGTCCTGTGTCTGTGACGTCTTCTGCAAGGTGTCCTGGCCTCTCCAGAGACCCAGCTTGTGCCCGGAATCACTGTTGTCAAGGTCCCCGAGGCCCACAGTGCCACTTGCCAGCTCTGCTCTGTGGGACGCAGGGTCTGTACGGCCTGGGGGGAGGCCCCGAGTTGCTGCCACCCTGAGCCCCACTGTGGCAGAGCAGCTGTGCTGGGCCATTTAAAATCCAGTCTGACCCCTGCGCAGTGTGTGAGGGACGAGCTTTTGTCCTGGGGACCCGAATCTGTCCAAATGTGACCCAGTTGTCAGTAAGACAGTGCTGACACGGTTTTCCCAGGAACCCAGCCTGCGGGCCCGGCCTGCTGGTGTGCCCTGTGTTTTTGGCTTTTCTGGTACTCTCAGGTACTCGCATGGCTGTCGCCAGCCCATGAGTGAGACAGGAATCCCAGCTGGGCAGAGCGTGGCTTGGTGAGCGTCAGTGGCCACAGCACTCCCTGTGACAGCTCTGTGCCCTCTGTGTTCCCTGGTGTCCGCATCCCCAGATGGTGCCGCCACTGCCGGACGTTGCTGGTTAACTGGCCGACACCACTGGTGTCGCTACTGGTCCTGCTGCCACTCTATGATGCCGCTGGCCAGTCCTGGGCGGTGCAGAGTGTCCTCATCACTTCTGATCTCTGCTGTCGCGCTTGGACCGCTTCAGGGATGACAAGTACTAGTGTTTACGGGTCTGGCCAGACTACCCAGGATGAGGGTCCCAAGGAGATTTACGAGCGCTGCAGAGCTGGCCCGGGCAGTGCTGCAACACCATGTAGAGACAGACCCCTTCCACAGAGCAGGGAATGTGGTTTATATAGCAGCTGCAGCCCTGTGATTGGTCTGAATTGGAGCCCACTGATTGGTCCAGATATGAGCTTGGGATGGGTTCTGTATCTGAATCTGTGATTGATTGATCTATACTGAAGCATGTCTGTTCCAAATTTGAGCTTGCCGATTGGTCCAAATTAGTCTAAATTTAATCCTCAGATTTGACCCTACCATTGGTTCAAAGTCAAGCAGAAGCCTGCCGTGGCGAGGCAGGACCTCTCCTGGAGCCGGTGCTGGGTGCCTAGGGTGGTTTGGGCCCGAGTGGCATAGCTGCTTCTGTCACCCCTGTTCTCCCTCCTCAGGGTCCCATTTGTGCCATCCCAGGGGAGACAGGTCCGGGAATGGCCCAGTGTAGTAGCACCTGTCCTGTCCCCAGCTTGCTCTGCAGTGGAGGCCTCTTCCTCTCTTATTTGAACCCAGGGCCTTCACAGTGACCCACACCCCTGCCCTTTCTTATTTTTGAGATAGGGTCTTCCTAAGCTGCCCAGGCTGGCCTTGAACTTGAGATCCTCCTGCCTCAGTATGCTGGGATGACAGGGCTGCCACCAGGCCCGGCCAGGCAGTCACTTTTCAGGCCAGCTTGTTGAACAGATGCTTCTGTGTTGCCATGGGTGGCTGGAGCTGGGCCCAGGTGTCACAGGAAAAGAGCCAGGCCTGCAGCCCCGGGACACAGCGAGAGCCTGTTTTGCTGGGAGAAGGTGGCTTTCCACGTTGGTCCTGATGTTTGACAGCTGACCTTTAAAATTCTTTTAAAATTTAATGGGGCTGTTTTTAGAAGAGTCGTGTGCTCACAGCGAGATGGAGGGAGGAGAACCAGGCGCGGGGTGCAGACTGAGAGGCCGCCCGTGGTGCGAGGCCAGGCTGGCAGGACCTGGCTGCGTGGTGCATGGACAGACGCGCCCCAGGGAGGCTGAAGTCAGAGCTGTGTTTGTGTTGGCTTCCCCAGCCTTGTCCCCAGAGGGTGGTCCCAGCCATGCACTGCAGCTGCCGTGGTCATGGCGGTGAACTGTGATGGTGGCCCCCGGGGTCCCTGTAGCTGGCTGAGTCTCGGAAGCGTGAACTTCATGCAGAGGTTCGACCCTGGGAAGCAGCCTTGGGCAGCGTCCTCCAGCGACACGGCTGTGAGAGGACCCCGTGAGGTCACCCATGTCCTCTGAGCCTCCTGTCCTGTCCCTGCTGTGCTGTGCCAGATTGGCAGGCCGAATCTCAGCGCCAAGAGGCGCCTGCCCCATTCGCCCCCGACGTTCTGGCCCATCTCGTGGGCAGGCTTGGTGCCACCTTCTCCCCTGGGCGTGGCCCTAGGCATTGTCTGTCATTGGAGGACGCTTGTCACATTGTGGGGGATAGTGTTAGTGCCGAGACGCTGTGGTCCTTGGAACCGGCTTGCAGGCCCTCCGCCACGGGCCAGGCCGAGCCTAACAGAGGAAGACGATCCCTTCAGGCCCTGCTCTTGGGCAGGTGATGGAGCTCATAGATGACTGGGTCTGTGTCACCCCTGTTCCATGCGAGGGGGCCTCTGCCTGCCCAGGCTCAGTGAGGAAACAGTGCCAGGCCCTCGTGTGGCCAGCTGTGGTCACAGGAGGACACTGGGGTGTGTGAGACATAGTCCCTAAGGTGTGAGCGCTTGTCCGGCCCTCTGACGGGGAAGTGCGCTGGGCTCTGTGGGTGCTGGGGCCGCGGCTGGGGCAGCCTGGGGGGTGCACATGAGATGCTGCGGTGCAGGCAGACACAGGAGCTGGCTTGGCTCGGGTCGAGCTGCTGCCCTGCTCTGTGCTGGTGCTGCGGTTATTTAATCTGTCTCTCTTGGGGAGAAGTGGAAAATGGAAATGACCCTGTGTTGCTATGGGGGATGCCCCAAAAACTTGGAGGACCGGTATAGGATGAGGGTAAACTACAGATCTCCTGATGCAGCGCTCTACCATCTGGGGCGCAGGGCTGGGGCTGCTGCAGGATCCTGCTCCCTCCCCGTCTTGAGGCTCTTGCTCCAGGTGCACTGGTTCTTGGGGGACGCATGTTAGCATTGTCGGGGTGTGCAAGGTCTGTGATGTCCCCATGCTTTTTTGGGGGGTGACTGCTATAGGCCGGGAAAGTGGGGCACCATCTGTGCATGTGCTCCCTGCTGTTTCAGGTATTTCCTTGACTGGGTTGATGCGCCTGACCTGGGGGCTGACCTCAGAGGGCTCCCCCTGTCCTGGGCGAGCCTGGAACCCCATCTCGGCATGCTGCGTGCAGCCTTGGTTCCAGCAGCATGGGGCCTTCACTAGCCCTAACCTCACTGCTGCCTGCAGGGCTGACTCTGGCCTCTTGCTGGCCGGCTCCAAGCTGTGCACCTGGCCCACTTCGTGGCCTCTTCCTGGGTGCTTGGTGACCTCTGTCTCCTCTGGCTGAGGGAGCAGAGTCTGTCCTTCCACTGGGCCCCAGCTGGCTTGGGCACTGGCCTTGTCTGCAGGACCCCTCTTCCTCCTGGCATGGCTCCGCAGGCTGCGCCCTGTGTGAGCCGAGGTCCCTTCACCCTCGGATGCCCCTCCTTCCTGCCTCTCATTCCCACCACTGATTATTTGTCGAACTTCAGAATCCTCGTCGGGGCCTCCCCCTGGGTTCTGGGTGTCCGAGCCCCCAAATCCAGGCCTCCTGAGCGCCTCTCCAGCCCTGAGGCCCCCCAGGCCCTCTCTTCCCAGCCCAGCCTGTCCCTCCGCCTGCCCTGTCTTGTCCCTCCCTGAAGGCGCTGTACTTGCTGCTCCCGGTGCCTGGCCTGGGGTGAGGGTCAGGGACGCTGCTTGCAGGCCGCTGGTGTCAGCACAGGACTGTGGGTGCCGCCCTGTCTGTCCCCAGCAGCTCCTCGGGGGCACATGCCGGGTGTCAGAAGGCCTGGTGCCGTCCCTGCCATCTCCCCCGACCTGTGCTGTTGACTGAGCAGTGCCCCAGCCTTGCCCGGACAGCCATGGTCCGTGGTAGGGCACAGCACGTAACTGACGTCTGTTCCCACCGCCAAGGACTCCGAAATGGGCTTTGGTTTCCTCAAGGCCTCCTCCCCTTTACAGTAAAGCTATTAATTTTAGGCCAGAATTCAGGAAGTCAAGCGCCCACCCCCATTTCCCGCTAAGCCCAGAAATAGCTCCTGGGGTGCCCTCTCCTTGCCCTCCTGCAGGGGCAGCTCCCGGGCGGTGTGCCTGGCTGCCCTGTCCTCGGGGCGTGGGTGCTGAACCCACTGCCTCCCTCCTGAGCTATGTCCCCAACCCTTTTTTATTTTTTCTTTTGAGACAGTGTCTCCCCAAGTCACTAAATTGTTGGGGCTGGGCTGGAACTCGTGGTCCTCCTGCCTCAGCCTCCCGACTTGTTGGGATTGTAGATGACATGTCTGTCCTTGGTGGAGCCGGTTTGAGGATCTGGGCTGTCAGCTCTCCCCGCCACCCGACACTTCCCTGGGCCCAGTCTTCGGAGTAACCAACAGGCGATGTCTTTTTGAGGGGCAGGATGGGAATCAGTAGGGCTGAATGAGTGAAATGTCCTGTCAAATCAGAAATACTGATTTCAGCATCTTTGTTTGTTTGTTTGTATTTTTGAGACAGGATCTCACTATACAGTCCAGGCTGGCTTTGAACTCACTCTGTAGCTCAGGCTGGCCTCGCACTCACAGCAGTCCTCCTGCCTCAGCCTCCCGAGTGCTAGATTACAGGTGTGTGTCATCATATCCAGTCTCTGATTTCAGAGTCTTGATCAAAAACCTTTTTAACTTTTTGAAGTTTCTTTCCTTTACATTTAAAAAGCATTTGTGGGGAACCACTTGCCTCTTGGAAGCCTGATGGAAAGCTTAGTGCTGCCCTGAGAGGGCCCAGGGTGGCCTGGAGTGGAATGACCATCTGTACGAGGGTCAGCAGGGACTTCCTGTCCCATGGGTGTGGAGGGAGAGGTCTCCTCTGCCAGTCACACAGGCGAGGCGGGGCGGGACTTCCGGTGGTCTTGGGCTGTGGACGGTTGCTGTCCTGCTGGCATGCCCTGAGGTGTGGCATCGATCTGTGCTCTGCACCCATGGGTACCTGAGGAATAGGTGCAGGGTGAGGGGGTTGAGGCCACTTGAATTGGGAGAAGCACCCGGTCCTTTTGCCACAGTTTTTGAGGTCTTGTGGACCCCTCTCTGGGGACGGCCATTTTCTCCGTGTCCTGTTAGCCAGGGGCCCAGGGGAACCAGGTGCTGGACTGGGGTGGTGTTGCTGGGTTCGGGTGAGAGTCCGAGCCCCAGGGGCTGTGTGGGTGACCTCGGACCCCAGGAACCCTGTGGAGAGACCAGGACTCAGAGAATGGGGCTTAGGGCTGACGATGGACATTGGATGCCAGCGACGGGGGTAATGGTGCTTTCCTGAGCTTCCCTCGCTTGAGAGGAAAGGAAGCCGACCTTGGCTGTCCGGGAGCTGGTGCTGCCTCGCCCTGCCTCCTCCGTATTTATTTAAGGACAGGGGTTTCGGCTGCTCCGTGAAAGGCCTAGGGCGCCCTGTCTGTCGCTGCAGCGATTTCCCTCCAGTGCTGGCTCCTCCTGGGGGACAGGACGATGCAGAGATGCCTTACTGAGAGCTGCGCAAGACGGGATCGTGCATGTCAGAGCGGCAGAGCAGCAGAGTGGGCCAAGTGGGGGCGGCCGGCCCTGGACAGGTCCGGGATGTCTCAGTGCCCCGTGTTGCCATCCATAGGGCTGTGCTGGCTTCCACCAGGGTGGCGTTGGCGGCCACATCCTTCCCGAAGGCCCAGCCTCACAAGTTCCCTGTGTCCGTCTGTGACAGCAGGACCCTGATGAGCCCTGATTCAGGAGCAGGGGACAGACCCTGCCGTCAGCGGGGCAGCAGGCACTCCGCACAGGCTCCGTGTGAGGCCCTCTGGAAGCACAGCCTGCTGGCTCTCCCTGGCCCGGCTCGGGAAGAGGCCAGCGGGGTACCATCGATCGCAGTCAGGGCGACCGTCGTTGACCGCTCCTTAGCGGAGGTGTAAGTGACAGGGCCAGGCTTGTGTCTCAGGCATGACTGCAGGCTGCCTGTGACCTGTTTCTGGAGACAGCTGGTTTGAGACCTGGGTTTTCCTGGTGGAAACAGATCTACTCACTTCGCACCGCTTACCTTTGACCCTTGGTGTTTTATGACTGGCTTCTGTCACTTTCCTTGTTGCTGGGATACAGCACCCAACCCCCCCCCCCCGCACCTCCCCCCGCCCCCGCCTCAGCTTAGAGGAGGAGAGGTTTATTCGGGGCACAGGGTTACAGTCCATGGTGTCCCGGCGCCAAGGCAGGGCAGCCGGGCTGTGGGGCGGGGGCCAGCAGCTCAGGGCTTGGCATCTGGGCAGCAGAGAGCAGGGAGGACCCAGGGAGGGGTGACTCCTCCAGACCCCGCCCACACGGCCCCGCCCCTTCCGGCCGCGCCCCGACCCAGCGCAAATGCAAATAGAGCAACACCTTCCAAAGACCCCTGGGTCAGGTGAAGCATTAGGGCTGATTTCTCCGGCTTCAGAGTTCTGGGGGTAGCCATGGGCCTGAGGTCTGGCTTGTTGTGTTTCGTTTTATTTTTGTGGCAGTACTTGGGGATTGTAGCCAGAACCTTCGTGCTGAGCTGCATCCCCAGGCCTTTTTGCTGTGACTTTTTCTTTTGAGACTTGGTCTTGCTGAGTTGCCCAGGCCGGGTCCGACACCAGAGCCTCCTGCCTCAGCTGTTTCGTTTTGGGCAGCGCAGAGGTTGGAGCTCAGGGTGCCTGCTGCACTGCCGACCCACATCCCTGACTTCTAAAAAGTATTTTGTTTTGAGATAAGGTCTGAGTAACGGGCTGAGTTGCCCAGGCTACCGTTGGACTCGCAGCCCTCCTGCCTCAGCTTCCCGAGGAGCTGGGATTACAGCTGTGCGGCCCTCGGCCTGGGCACAGGGTCCTAAGGGTGCAGGGTACAGCTGCTCTGAGCTCCAGCCTTGGCCCCACACCCCATTTCCATCTGGGGCAGACCTGGGAGCATGGTGGATGTGGGGTGGGAGCTCTTGCTTTGGTTTCTGTTCTGCCCGTGGGCCTTTTTGCCTTCCTGAAGCCCAGGGAGCCCGGGCCACCCTGGGGCCCCTGCTTTGGTTGGACCCATGTGCAGCAGGAGTAGCTGGGCCCCCCTTGTCCTATCTGGGTGGCTCTTTTCTTCCCTCTACACATCACTAGGTCCCAGAGCTGGATTCAGGGGAAACTGAGGCGCCAGGAGCCCGGGAGAGGTGAGAGTTGGGGTGTTGGGGTTTTCTTCCTTTCTCGGGTGGTGCAAGCTGAGGCAGGAGGCGGACTGAGTCCCAGCTGTCTGTGTCCCGCCGCTCTGCCTGCTACCCTGGGAATTGGAGCGCGGCTAAATCGGCTCCATTCTTGAGGCTCAGAGCATCCCGAGGAATGTGAGCCTAATTGGGGACTCGGGGGTCAAGCCCCACAAAGGGGACACAGATGCAGAGGTAGGGCGAGCCCTGAAAGGGCAGAGGGAGTCAGCAAAGCCTCCGGCGACCCCCGCCCTGTCCTTTGTGCAGGTCCTTTGTGCCTGTGGCTGGTGGAGGTCTCTAGCCCCCGCCAGGCGGCTGCCCTGGACAGGACAGGAATGCTGGGGAGGTGCCTCCCAGTCTGTGGCACCCAGAGCCGGGCCACAGCTCCGAGCCCTCCGACCCCCGTCTCCACTGGCTGGCGTTAGGGTGGGTGGTGAATCCTGACCTGGACCCTGTTGGAGTTGGGCCTTGGAGAGATCGGGTTAAAATGAAATCACAAGCCATGAGATCAATGTCCTCAGTGGAAGGGAGGGTAGGACACAGGCACGGGGCAGGGTGGCCATGGGAGGACACAGAGGTAGCGCCGCCACCCGCGAGCCCTGTATCTGGGACTTCCTGCCTCTGGGACCATGAGAAGGGCACAGATTCCTGTCCCCAAGCTGCAGAGCGTTGGCAGCCAGGAAGAGGGCTGTCCTCATTCTGCGGCTACCGTGTGTAAGAAATGGTAACAAACCAACCCGGTGTGGTGCACACTTGTAAATCCCAGCACTCAGGAGGCTGAGGCAGGAGGACTGCTGTAAATTCAAATCCAGCCTGGGACACATAATGAGATCCTGTTTCTAAAAAAAGAAAAACAAAAACAAGTGAACAATTGTCCTTCTCGTATCTATATAATGGGTGAATGAAAAGATCTTGATTTTTTTGGTCTGTAACATACAACATGAATTATAAAAGCTCCAAAATAGTGATACTGCCCTTACATAAAAGTCTCTGGCCTCTGTCTACCCAGACTGCTACTCTGTGCAGAGAGGAGAGAGAGGGTGACCCCGAGATGCTGGAGTGAGTGGCCACCATGTAGCCTCTGTACCTTGGCCCAAGCCAGGGAGGCTGGGACCTCTGACTGCTTTTGTGCTTTGGGAAAATGTTGCTGACACGCTTTTCCTGCAGATGAAACAGGAGAGCTTTACTGCGTGTGGCTTCTCTTAGAGCTTGTGCACATGGAGTGGCCTCTGTCCTTGGCTGGATCCTGCTCTCCCTGTGTGTGAACACCTCTACTTGCCCATGCAGGTGTGTGTGTGTGTGTGTGTGTGCACTGGCCTTGCAGAGTGTGTCTGTTTGCAGTTGTGAGTCTGTGCGTGTGTGTGCACCTGTGTGTGCGCCCAGCACCAGCTCTGTTCTGTCCACCCTGAGGGCTACCTTGGGGTCTGAGTGATGGCCAGTGGCCTAGTTTGGGTCTGTGTTCACGTTTCCTGAGTGCGTCTGAATTTCTCTTGGTTGAGCTGATTCACCAGCCCGGAATCCTGGCATGCACAAGATTGGTCTGAACCTGCTGGAGGGCAGCGCAGGGGCATCCCCAGTGGGCAGCGTGAGCTGGAGAACAGGCAGGAGAAGTGGCCCACGGAGTACCCCTGCTCCTGCGGAAACATGCCAGGCGCCAGTGGGCCCCAGTTCCTGCTGGGCTCTCCCACCTCCTTCCAGCGACTCGGGGAGTGGTCAGTGACTGACCGAGCTTAGCTGCAGATTACCTGTGTTCTGCTGCTTCAAGGAGAGGCCATGCAGCCATACTGCCCAGGCGTTCTTTGAGGACCTGGTCCTGGAATGTCACTCTGCACATGGCTCTGTGAGAGTCACATTTCCCGGGAATTAACACAACCTGTGCCAAGGTCGCAGTTGGCAAGGCCTCCAGACTGGTGTGGAGTTGAATGGTCCTTTCTCTCCCCGGGACTTTGATCTCGGGCAGCGGGAAAAGTGGTGGGGCTGGCAGTCTTCCAGGGCGCCTCTGGGAGGGACCACACCAGGCTCCCCAGGGGACCTTGGGGTGCTTGTCGGCCTCCGCAGTATCATTTCTCTGTCTGAGCTTGGGCGGTTTGTGCACGCACACACAGGTGCACACACACGTGCACACTCACAACTGCAGACAGACACTGCCAAGGCCATTGCACACACACATACTTGCATGGGCAAGCACAGGTGTTCACACACAAACCCAAGTGCAAACACACGCTTACCCCTCAAGGAGCGAGCGCACATGAAATCCATCCACGTGGCACACGCACACTCGCAGCACCTTCAAACGCAAGCCCTGCACTTTAAACACACCCGCGCCCCCGCCCAGGCCGGGCAAGGCTGGGTGCAGGTGCCCCTCCTGTCTGGGTCCTGTGCACCCGATGCTCTGGCTCCCACGCTGCCAGGTGTGGGTTGGGCGCCGCCTGTTTGTTTGTGGTCGCCCTTGGTAACCTCGGAGATTAGGCCTCAGTGGGGAGAAGGGTATCAAGCAGAGCCACCTTCGCAGGGGCCTCTGCAGCCCTGGCTGAGTCTGCAGCCCTCTCCCAGCGGCCACTGTCCCCTCTTAGGGGCCGTTGTCCCCTCTGTCACTGTGTCTCCTGGGCAAGGGAGCACAGCGGAGCCCCTGGGGCAGCTGGCATCATTTCCTCTGTCTGTGAGGCCCCTCGTGTGGCCCGCTGAGCCCATCTGTTGTGCTGGCGGTGTCACCAGGACACGGGCTACTTGTGGGGCTGCTTGGTGTGTGCCCTGGACGGCCACCTTTGGGCGTCTCCTCGGCTCTCATCTTTTGGGGTGCAGGTGGCCATGCTTGCAGCCCTAGGGAGCTGCTGTTTTGCAGCCTGGGCTTAGGCACACTTAGGAGCCTGTCCTGGGGTGGAAACGGAGGCACTTTTTGCTGAATCCTGGGTTCTTTCCTGTGTGTGCGTGTCCGTGTGGTAGTGGGGACGAAGCCCGCGGCCTGTGGCATGAGCTCCATGCCCAGCTCTTATACAACTTTTTTTTTTTTTTTTTTAAGTTTTAAGACAGTGGCTCTGTAAGTCACTAAGTTTCCAAGGCTGAGCTCAAACCTTTGATACTCCTGCCTCAGCCTCCTGCAGGGTGGGATGGCAAGTGTGTACTGTCATACCTGCCTGCGTGTTCACAGGGCAAATTATTGATTCATTCTCTCAGCAAATGCATGTGCCCTGACATGAACTGGAAAGGGAATCAACATTTGCCAGGGAGAGTTCTAAGTTTAGGGAAACCCCAGGACTCATCCCGCCTCCCAGGGCCTGCCGGCCGGAGGGTGGCGCTGTCTCCGGAGCACGCTCCTCTCTCTGCGGCACCTGTCAAGTGCAGCGTCGTCCCTGGCCCTGTTCTCGCCAAGGACTTCCCTTGGGTGGCTGTGGTCAGGCTTGGTGACAGCTCGGTGAGAGTGGACAGGAGACTGAGAGTGATTCATGGGCCAGGCTGGAGTTAAGAGTGCAGAGGTGCTCAGTGCTGCTGGGCCAGGAGCCCAACCTCCATACCTGGACCCCGGCTCACGATGTAGCCCACACTGGCCTCGAACTCCCAGTGGTCGTCCTGCCTCAGCCTCCCAAGTGCTGGGATGACAGGCATGTGCCACCGTGCCCGGCCTAGCTCACTTTCTGATGATGCTTCCACTTGGGCAGTTTGGGCAGAGAAGATGCTGTGGCCACATGCAAAGAGCAAACGTCAGCTTGGCCCAGATTCAACCTGCGGGACACAGGCTGCAGCTGCAGATGGCCTCAGCTGCAGATGGCCTGGGCAGTGTGACCCGACTCTCCTTTGCTGGAGACACCAGAGTAGGCCGTGTGTCTGCTGCTGCTGCTGCTGCTGAAACTCTTTTAAACTGGGTGTGGTGGTGTGCACGCATAATCTCAGCACTGGGGAGACTGAGACAGGAGGGTTTTTGAGTGAGTCAAGGCCCGTTTGGGCTACATAGTGAGGTCCTATCTCACAAAACAAAACAAAACAATGCCTACCCCATCTCACTGAAAGTCCCTCGTTTCTGATAGGCCACTGGACTTTGTCATGCTCTCAATACACCCTGCTCCCAGAGAATGGAGAACCCGTGGAGTGACCTCACTTTTCATTTAAAGAGGAAAAAAAAAGGGTAGAAATATTACAGAATTTAAAAAAAAAAAGATAAACAGTAAGAAATCACTAGTTGATAAATTACATATTGTTCTTTTAGAAATAGTTGTTCAAGTTACAAAATTAAAGCACTCAAAGTGGACACTCAAGCAGTGAGAGTGCAAACAGATCTGTTCAACATTCCAACAAGAACTTAGAAATATGGTCATCAATCCCACACACTTAAATATACATGCAGTTGTATCTTTTATAGCACTTCCTATTTCCTCTTTTTTACAATAGCAGTTACACATTTTAAAAAATTTTATTTAAAGAGAAGAAAAAAGCAAAACAAAAAAGGGTAGCAACAATACAGAATTCTAAAAGAAAGAAAGAAAAAGAAAAAGGAAAAAAACCCACTAAGAAATCACTAGTTGGTAAATTACACGTTGTCATCTTGGATGTAGTTGCTCAAGTTACAAAGTGAAAGGATGCATAGTAGACATTCAAACAGTCAGACTGCGAACACTTCTGCTCAAAGATCCAGCAAAGATTCAGCAGTATGGCGACCTCACTTTTAAAGACCGTTTTAGACGCGTGGAAATACTCAGCACACTCCCTGCCCCTGCTGTGCCCACACTGCGCCTCCCTGCGGCGCGTACGTTATCTGTGATGAGCCCGCGTGTTAGACGTTTCCTCGTGGGTGTGAATCGGGAGGACGCGGTGCTCATGGCCCTTGGATGGAGCCCACGCGTGCGTTGTTTGAATTCCTTTTCCATCCCTTCCCCGCTCCTTCCTCCTTCCGTTTCTTGATCCTTTTCCGCTTGGAGGAAGCACTCTCTCTACTTCCCGTTACCTGTTCTACTTTTTCTTTATACTTTGGGCTGCTTGTCTGAGAGAAGCCATGTGGCGGTCAAGCGTGTGTGTCCCGTTTTGCTCACTTGGCGCTCTGGTCTCAGCGTGCGTCCGTTTCCTACAGATGCCGGAGTTTCTGCCTCCTCGTGGCCAGGCTTCGTTTGTCTGTTCCTCTGCTGACCGACGCGTAGGCTGCTTCCAGGATTCGGCTCCTGTCATTTGTGCTGTATAGTCCTGGGCGCGCGTGGATGACTCTAAAATGAGGTCTTCATGAACCAGCGCGCAGAGCTGATTTTGGGGCTCACCCTGGGTGTTTGGACAGATGTTAGCAACATGTGGCCACCACTGTTGCATCACGTGGGGTAGTTTCGCTACCCTAAAAATGGTTTGTGGCCCTCACAGTCCTCTGTCCCTTGCTGATTCCTACTTAAGAGTTTCCAGCTGCCTTCCCAGAACCTCCTGCAGCCGCTGGGATGCGCCCTCCGCCCTGGAATCCGCCCTGGAACCCGTGGTTCCTCTGCCTGTCATGCCTGCAGGGCTTATTCCTTTCCATCAGCACTGCGTTGTGCAGGGTGTGGATAATGCTCTCAAGGCAGGGACTGTGTTCTTTGCACACTTCTTGCCTGTGTGTCACAGGGAGGTGCCCAGGCACGAAGCATCTGGAGTGACATCGGTCACAGTGCTGTCTTGGACCACAGGTTCTTCTTGCTGGAGGCCACTGCCATCCTGGGAGATTCTGTAACTTCCTGTAATTTCAAAGCCATTCCTTCCTTTCCTGCTCCATTTATTTATCTCTTTTCTTCTCCATCCATCAAACTTTAACTAACGTGGGGTTGAGGGCCCACGAAGAAAAAGAGGCGTTGCTGTGTGCCAGCTGCTGTGCGCACGAAGGAACGGTCCCCCTCAGAGGGCAGGACCGGTGCCTGGTGAGGACCCCTGTCCCCAGGAGACTGTGACTCAGAGTCGGGGTGGAGTAATGACACATCCCAGACAATGAATAGCCATGTGTCTTGCAGTCTTTGAGGAACTGCACAGAGTAAGATAAGCAAGAGCTATAAATAGTTGCCATCCCAAGAACCAATGTCACAGGGACACCCACTCCAACGACAAGGACAGGAGTCGGGTCCCAGGTTTCTTTTTCCTTTCCCATGTTCAGAAAGCGCTCTGAGATCGGAAGTGAGCCAGGGCTCTGGAGGTGGGAGAGCCGGGAAGAAGTGGCGGCAGCTGGCTCCGGGGATGGAATCCAGCTTGCAGGGGCCCAGGCGCTGGCCCTCCCCTTCCCGCCCGCCCGGAGGAGAAGCAAGCAGTCCCCTAGCTGCACAGTCTCCCAGCTCTCCCCGGGAGAGCTGTGTGTGCCTGTGAGCGGACCCTGCCCACAGGCACACACAGGGCCATTCTGGGCTCAGACACTGCCTCCTAGACCTCACCACTAGCTCGTGAGGAAGGTGCTGCTGTACCTCTGGTTTTCAGATGAGGAAACCGAGGCCAGGGAGATGCAAGGCCAAGGTTCCGTAGCCGGTATGTGCCGGGGCGGAGGCTGGATGGCAGCAGCGGGCTGTCTGTCGCCGTTGGGTCAGTCGTTCCTGGTATCTTTACTCCTCTGGCTTAGGTCCTGGGGCTGCAGGTGCGTGGGCCACACTCCACGGCGTGTGTTTTTCTTACTGAGCTCTGTCCTTACTCTTGACAGGACTGGGTTATAAAGGGAACTCCCTTCCACCGTTTCATGTGCTGAACGCTGTAAACACATTTAGATTGTTTAGAGTTCCACACGTAGAAATAGTTGCAGAAAAGACAGTCCATGCCTCCCCCCCACACTGGTGTGGGACTGAGAAGCTGGGGTACTTCGGATACTGCTCAGAGCCCCCCACCTTCTCTGAGCCCAGCTCTGCTTCTCCCCTCCCAGGAAGGGCTGGAAAGACTTAACTTTCTATCTCAGAGCCCATCAAAGTTGAGGTGAAATTCTGTCGTGCCAGGGTTTTCATTAAATTCTAAAAAAGGGACCTGGATTTTGTAGAAGTTAACAAGCAGGGTCAGCATTAACTCCCCGGCTCGTGCCCCCCGAGGTGCTGTACCTCTGTGACTGTGCTGTGGTGGGGGGTGGTCTCAGCTCTGGGGCCTCCTTGCAGTGAGGCTGCCTCTGCCCGGGGCCTCACTTCCCTGCTTTTTCTCCTTTGCAGGCGGTGACCCCCTGTGGCCTGCAAGCTCCCCAGGAGCAGGTGAGTCCTGGTGTTTGGTGGGGGGTGCTGTGGAGTCCGTTAGGGCTGCGCTTCCACTTTGGGAGTTCGGTTGCCTGTGTCCTCCCTGTTGGGCTGTTCGTTTTCCGTAAGAGGAGAGAGTCTGAGCGGCCCTGTGTAGCCTCTGCCTCCAGGGTCAGTGAGAGGGACCTCAAGGGTTCGATTTCCTCGGCTGCCCCGGAGATGGAGCCGTGGAAGGGGACGGGGCAGCAGGTGGGGAGCAGGCCATGAGGCGGCTCTGACAGTGCCTCTCCGGTGTCAGGTGGGGGATGGCATATAGTAGCACTCTCTCTTTGGTTTGGTGTTAGGTAAATAGGAATTCCTATCTGAGTTTTACTTGATATTTAGGTGATAGTTTCTTGGTGTTTGAGATGAGACGGTCTCACTGTGTGGTCCATGATGGCTTCAGACTCACACCAGTCCTCCTGCCTCAGCCTCCTGAGTGCTGGGGTGACAGCTGGCCCTGCCATGCCGGCCTCTGTCTGCTTTTTAATGATGCTGCTTTGACTGCCACCGTCCCCCTGGGTTTGGGCTCTGCCCAGTGGAGATGAAGAGGTTCAGTTTTGGAGACTGGGTATCTCTTGGGATTCCGGTGGCTGCACCTACCCGGCAGGGCCTCTTAGGGCCCTCAGCAGAGGCCTGGAGGGCGGGAGGGGTGGTGGGTGTGGCTGTGGAGCCCCCCCCCCAACCTGACGCGTGTGCAGCTTGTATGTCCCTAACCGGACAGAGCTCCCTTGTTGCCTCGCCTGTCTCCCTTTGTTACAGGCTGTGCCCGAGGGTCTCTGCCTGTGGCCTGTTTGCTGCTGCCCTGTGTCTGCACCTAGTCCCAAGGCCTCGGGGCCTCAGGCCGTTTCTGCCTTTTGGGTGCAGCCCGTTCTCTGTAGGGTCAGCAAGGGATGCGGGCAGTGGACAAAGCCGGGTTCAGATCCTTTTCCTCAGTTTCCTTCTTCACCCAGCGGGGGTGAGGGTCTGCCCTAACCCTGCTCGTGACTGGAAGAGAGGGTGGTAGGGCCAGGTGTGTCACAGGCAAGCCGTTATGGTGACCTCCTGAATGTGGCCATTTCCTGTCACTGAGCCCCAGGTGTGTGTCCTGCTGCTGACACTGCTCTGCCCTCCAGCGACCCACTTCCTGCCCTAGATTCCACCCTGTGATCCACTTCTGGCCCCAGGCCCCGCCCCCAAGGTTTCCTCCACTTTCCCACTTCTCCCAATGATTGGTCCAGTACTAGCCCACGAGTAAAGTGACCTCTGCTGAGGTCAGCGCCCTCAGGGTCCCGGCACCTCCTGAAAGTTGCACCCCTGACTTTGCTGCAGTGGGGACCCAGCCTTGGACAGCTGAGCCTCTGGGGACACTGGGATCCCAGCATGACGTGTGGTCCGTTTAGTTCTGCGTGCGTGTCTTACATATTTGGTGTACACGTGTGGCCGTGTGTGTCCTTGCCGCATGTACAGGATTGTGTTACGCGTGTAACTTTTATGAGTACGTGCAGACGCAGCACGGTGAGGGTGTGATCCCGTGAGTGTAGATGTTTGTATTCTACACGTAGCCGTTGCGGGTGTGGGTACACCTGATGTGTGGAAGTGGGTGCGCGAGTGTGTGTGTACTTGTTACGCGCATGGAGTGTCTAGTGTCTGAATGAGCCTGTGGTCACTGTGTACCAAGGTGCGAGTGCGTAGTGTGTGTGTCATTGTTCTGCATATGAGCCTGTTGTGAGTGTGATACGTGTACGTGCCTATGGGTGATTGTCTGTGTGTCCGCGTGTGCTGCGTCTGTCTGAATGCGTGTGTGTGCTGTGGGTAACCATCACGTGCATGTCAGTGTGTCTGACAGTGTGTGTGCATGGTCAGTGTCAGGTGAAGGTGGCCGCAGTTCCTGATAGATGTGTCATTGTGAGGCAGTCTGGCCCATGTTGGACACCCTGACCCAGCTCTGGGCAGTGCAGCCCGCTGCACCCTGCAGTAGGAGACAGCCTGGTTTTCATGTTTAAAAATGTAGATTTTTTGTTGTTGTTAGTACAGAGGAAGGCACAGACACACGTCATTCCAGGCTGACACTGACCACTGGACAAGGACATCGATGGTCCCCAGGTGCCAGGAATTTGCTGCTCCCCTGAAATCTTAGGGACAGCTGTGTCCACGCATCTCCCCGAGACGCCTGTGCACATGTCCTGTGGAGCCCCCTGCAGCCATTGACCGGTTCCTGCCGTGTGGCCCAGGCCACTGGGCCCCCTGCGGCAGGAGCTGCGGGACTCACCCGCTCTCCGGGGCTAGTGGCAGGAGGCCCACTCGCGTTTCTGGTGTTCCTGGGTGGCTGTGGCTGGAGGTCGGCTCTGAGGCCTCCCATTGCCCCTTGCAGGGCAAGGTTCCCGAGGAGGCCTCTGTGCCCGGCGGGCGTGGCTTCCTCCCCCAGCATCAGCCTGATGGGATCCCAGAGCCTCTGGCCCGTTAGGACTTGCTTTGTCTTCTCCAGCCTAATTTGCAGAGAGAAGGTGTCGATGGCCATGCTGCTGGGGGTGCTGACGGCTGTGGCTCTCTGCGGGGCGTTGGTCACCTTAATGACGTTCTGCCCGCTTGGCTCACTTGTTAGCAGGGACATGACAACTCTCTCGGCCTCCTGGGGTGGGTGGAGAGATGGGGGCAGGGTAGGAGCCGAGGCTGTGGTCCTTCTGTATCTGTCCAGTTGCTGGTTTTTGTTTTTCCAGTGCTGGGGTCGAACCTAGAACCTTTGCTCCAAGCTGCATCCCCAGCTCCTTTCTGAGATGGGGTCTTACTAAGTCGCTCAGTTGCACAAGGTAGGCTCAATCTTGGGATCCTCCTGCCTCAGCGTCCCAGGAGTGCTGGACTCTCGGGGCTGCACCCGTGCCTGGCTGATCTTGTGCTGGTACCTGGATCCCTGCTTTTTCCTTTGGCAGCAGAGCCTTCTCCTGTCCACCGCTGTAGCCTACAGGGACAGGACCTTCGTTTAAGCAGGTCGCCACGGACAGCCGTCAGTGTGACGGGGACTAGAGGCCAGAAGCTAAAAGTAGCAGGAATCCTCCGAGAAACGAGTCACAGTGGGAGTCGCATGAGCAGGGACCCATCCTGAGCCACTCTGCATGTTCTGTGGTCCTGGCACTTCCCAGGTGCAGTGGGGCAATTATTTTGGAGCAAGGTGTCACCCTGCAGCCTCCTCAGAGCCTTTGCTGTCCGCCTGCGTCCCGCTGTGCTGGCCTGTCACCGCTGTGCTGGCTGCGGAGGACCGAGGTGTGGCCAGTGACCCGGATTGATTGTGGATCTGCACCCGTGTTCATGTCTGTGGAGAGACCAGGGTGGACTAGTGCTGAGAATGGGCGGCGCCAGGAAGCCCCGGGAGCTCTGCGACCTTGAGCTGTGCCCTTCTCTTCTGTGCGACGCTCTGCTCTGTCTCTTGGGGCTCCTTTCCCTCCTTGTGGGCTCTGTAAGGACACGGAAAAGTGATGGGTGCAGATTGGACACGTGCAGGGTCCTCTATGGACAGGGCGAGGCCATTTGAGCACCACAGCTGTGTGTCTGCCTTTCTCTCCTGCTGCGGAGGGATGGAGGGAACCAGTCTGCTGGGCTGTGGTCCTTGTCCTTTTTCCTTTGCTTCCGGAGGGTGAGGGTGTAGGGCCTGGGTGCTCTCGGTACCTGAGTCCTGTGGCCCTGAGCCAGGACAGGGAGCCCGGGGTGAGGCATGTCCTTGGAGGGCACTTCCCGAATGTCCTCTCCGGCACACTGATGTCACCTCCACCAGCAGGGGCTCACTGCTTTCTCAGCCTCTAGTGCACGCTGGGGTGCTGGTCTTGAGTGTCAGTAAATCTGGGCACGTGGTGGGTTTGTGGAGACCTCGGGTCCCAGTCAGCAGCCCCAGCAGGGCCAGCCCCATGGAGGGCAGCAGGCCCAGCCTGCATGCCCGCCTTCCAGGGCCTCGTGGGCAGCAGTAGGGACAGCGTACTGGCAGGCTAGGGGCAGGTGCAGAGCCCTTCCTGTGCCCTGGTGCACGGAGCGCCTGCGCTGGGCTCTCACCTCTGGAGCTGTGGGAGAACCGGGTCTGGTTGGGCAGGTTTCCTTCTCCTGGTGTAATGGAAGCCTCGGCCTCCAGCTGTCTGACCTTGGGAGTCAAGTTACCCTGTCTGAGGCTGGAGTTTGCAGCTGGGTTGTTGCGGCACAGCCTTGACCCTGTGTGCACGTGAGGTGCGTGCATGTCTATGAAGTGCGTGTGTCTGCACGCGTGGAGTGTGTGTGTGTCTGCATGCATGGAGTGTACGTATGCATTCCTATGCTGTGTTATGTGTGTGTGCACAGTGCATGCGTGTGCGTGTGTTTGTGTGACAGTGTGTGTCTGCCTGGGGTTTGTGTGCACCTCCACGTGTGCTGTGTGTGGGGTGTGTGTGAGCATTTCTGTGCAGGTCTGGTGTGCATGTGTACATGCATGGCGTGCGTAGGCAAGTCTGCATCCTGACGACGTCTGTGTATTTGTCCTTGTGTCACGTGTGCACACCTGTCAGTTGTGTGTGCGTGCATGGTGTATGAGCGTGGTCCACGTGTTTGGAGTGTGTGCACGTTGGCACCTTGTGTAGTAAACTTTGTGTGAGCTTGTGGGACTGTCAGGAGGCAGCCCTATGGGGCAGGCCCTCTGGGGACAAGGGCAACTGCAGCAGCAGCAGCTCCGGAGCTGTCCTCTCCCTGCCATCCGCCAGCGCCTGTGAGCATCTCCAAGGCACAGAGCTGGGGGTAGAATGGGCACCACCAGGCAAGAGCTTTTGGAAGGGCAGGAACGTGCGTCACCCTCTTGCTTTGTTAAAGTGAAGCAGCCGCAGATTCCAGCTGAACACCCAGCTGCCCACCTGCCAGGGGTTGGGCTGGGGGCTGTGTGTGGGTACGTAGCCTTGGGTCCCTGGGCATGGACGGCCCATCTGTGGCTGAGACCAGGGCCGAGTCTCTGCGGTCAGCCCTGGTCCAGAGCCGTCTCTCCATGATTTTCTGGTCAGTCTTCACGGCCCAGAGGCCTGGGCATTGATTCTGCAGTGCTTTCCTGCTGGTAGTATTTCCCCCACCACGAGGGACTCCAGAAACCAGGAAAGGGGGCCTTGTACCCTGGGAAGCTCGGAACTGCGCAGCAGTCTCTGGTTGTTGAAAATCGCCACACACACACACACACACACACACACACACACACATGAGTGTGCATCGCATGCTGGCCAGGCCCTGTGTAGTGCAGGCTCATGTGCATGTACGTGTCCGATTCCTTGTGCGTGCTCTGCACCAGGCTAGCAGAAGTGGGCTCCTTCGGCAGCCCCAAGATGCAAAGAGGCGCTCAGACCCACCTTGGGTCAGGTCCGGGTACCTTTGACCAAGAGAACCAAACTCTACCTCGTGGCTTTGGCAAAAGCTGAGGGAGAACCAGAAATAAAAACAAACCAGATCTCATCTTATTGCTGGGTTACCCCAGCAAGGTGCTGCAGGTACCTCAGCAATTGGGGTGAGGTATCGGGCATGGCTGGAGCGGGGAAGGGGTGCGGCTGGCCCCCTTAGCAGGCACCAGGCCCTGTCCTCGCTTGTGGATGGGGAGGAGGCGCCCAAGGCCCAGATTCCCCCAGGAAGAATGCTAGGAGCCCTGGTCACGCAGCCCTGGCCTGGTTACTGTCACCACCAGCCTTTAAAGGGGTGAGAACCGGCTCTCCAGGTGGCATGGACGGGCGCAGACACACCGCTGGCTTTGTTTAACGAAAGGAATGCTGGGGTGGAAACACACAGCTGACCGTGTCTGTTCGGCTCTGCACTGGGCTGTGTGAGGTGGGGTGGGACTGGGCGGGGTGCAGCCACCTGCAGCCTCCCTGGTAACCTGGTTTGGAGTAACTGGAGATGAGGGTGTGAGGGTCAGAAGGGGGCTCTGTGTGTCCAAAAGCTTGTGGCCTTTTAAAAACAGGGTGTGGCAGTGCACCCCTGTGATCCAGCAGTCTAGGAGGCCGAGGCAGGAGGGTCACAAGGTCCAGCCAGGAAAGTTGAGAGAGGGGCTCCTGTGGGTCCCCTGTCATTTTGAGGTCCCTCTGGGCTCCTGAAGTCACGAGAAAGCCGTCCCAGCGCTGACCTGGTCCTCAAGGAGGGCAGTGCCGGGTGAGAGAGGCAGGAGGCCAGGACCCTGCGGCCTGTGCTGGGACGAGGTCTCAGGACAGGAGAGTGGCCTGGGCTCCCTGGGAAACGGCGGCAGTGTGGCCACATGAGCACAGCGCAGGCTGAGCCCACTGACCCCCTCCAGGAGGGCCGACTGTGCCCGCTAGCCGCCCTGTCCAGATGTCCCGATTGGGGCAGACAAGCCCAGGCCCAGACCTTGTGGGTGTCCGGGCTTGGGCTGCGCTCCAGGCCCGCGGGGGGCGGATGGTGCAGGGGACGCTTTGATCCGGCTCAGCTTTGAATTCTCCGCTCCTCCCACACCTAAAAGGACAGGCCGGCCTGTTTCCATGGGGTGGGGCGGGTTTCTGGGAAAGGCGCAGTGGGAGCAGGGCTGCCGGCAGGCACCCTCGTTGTCACCCTAACCTGTTCCCTAGTGCACAGGGCCAGGAAAGCCCCCACCAGGGAGGGCGAGATGAGACCCCGCCCCCTGCCGCTGCAGGTGGCAGGATCCGTGGAGCTGGGAGCTCGCAGCTGGGCTAATGATTACACCGCCTGGACCCGGCTGCCGTGCACCTGCCGCAGCAAGCAGGTTCCCACCCCACAGCCCTCACCCCATCCCGACGCTAGAGCCCTCCGCCCCACCCCCACCCCCACCCCTGAAGGCCACTCAGAGACACCGGAGCAGTGCTGCTTAAACATCAGAGCATCACTTCGTGTGTTTTATGCTTAGCAGTAAGTAGGAACAATCTGCTTCTCATCAGCTTACTTTTTAACCTCATTTGTTTATTGTTCTGGTTTTTGCGAGGCAGAGTCTCACTGTATCGCCCAGGCTGGCCTCAAACTCATGGCGACCCTCCTGCCTCAGCCTCCCTAGCGGAGTGCTGGGATGACAGGTGTGCGCCCCATGCCGGCACCATTCTCATTTCTTACTGGTCCTCGCTGGGTGGGGCGTGGGTGCCAAGCACATGTCCTTTCTGCCCCCTCCTCCCCTACCTACCCTAGATACCCAGCCCCTACTCCAGTCCTTTTTCGTTTCCCTCCTTAGTTTCTTCATCCTTGGCTTCCCCAGAACCCCAGGGCCAGCCTTGCATGGTTGAATGGTGTCCTCCCAGCCCGCGGCCAGAAGTCGGTTGCTCTGGGTAGGAAACCCTTCCTGGGGACACACAGATTCTCCATCCGCCTTGGGTTTCAGTGTGGCAGCTTTGGGAGGTGGTGGCTGCATGCCCCAGGGCCGACATCTCTGCCCAAGGGAGGTCAGATGCTTACAGTCACCATGGTGTCTTCCGTGTCTTGCTTGGGTAGGGCCAGAGAGCCTGCGGCGGGGAAGGTACTGGACTGGCCAGCGTTCATTCACCCTGCCGTCTTAAGCTGGCCTGGAACTCACTGTGCGGCCTGCGACTCTGGTGATCCTCCTGCCTCAGCCTCCCAAGTCCTAGTGTGTGTTCCAGCACGTCTGGCTTTGGCCTGGCGTTTAGGTCACCTGACTGCACTGCTGCTGGGCCAGCAGCATCCCCCTCCTTCCCCACACTGTGCCATCTGAGCAGCCACCACTCTGCTTTTTCCGGGATGCCCACGTGGCTTGTCCCCAAGTGTCCACTAGCTATGGTCACGCACCTGCTGTGTGTCCTCTCCATGTTGAGAGTCTCTGATCTGAGAGGCAGGTGACCCAGGCTGGTGCCTGCTGTACCGCGGAGCTTTCCGGAAGGGGGCGGCTTCCCAGCCCGAGTGTGGATGCACCAGCACTGGTGTCCCCAGGAAGCTGCGCTGCGTGTGGAGGCTGATCGCCCCCAAAGACAGCGGGGCTTGTGGGGAATGCCTGGGTGCAGGCAAGTCCTCTTGCCCTCCCAGTACGGCAACAGTGACAGGGACAGTGACCAGGCAGTCCCCACCTGGGCCTCGCGCTGCGCCCTTATCAGAACCAGCAGGATACACCTGCCTCAGCCTCCCAGAGTGGGATTATAGAGACGGAACAGCACGTGTTATTAACTTATTTACTTGCTTATTTATTTTTCTTGGTTCCAGAAATCAAACTCGGGGCCTCGCGCTTTCCAGCCAGGCGTGGGGCTGCTGAGCTATATCCCCGGCCCTGAGCAGCACGTTGAGTCATGGGCTGCGCAGATCAAAGCATAGGGACATCAGAGGACCAGGCTGGGGCCAGGTGTGACAGCTGTTAGCTCTGTCACTTGGGCTGGGATCTGGTTTTGCAGCTTACAATAAGAAAGCCACATTCCCCCCCCCCCCCCCCCCCCCCCCCCACCCCCGCCAAAAAAAATAAAGCCGCTGGGTCTAATCCAGCTGGCCAGCACTCTGGGAGGCTGAGGCAGGGCTGCAAACTGAGCCCAGCCTGGACGATTTAGCGACTTAGTGAGACCCTGTCTCAAAATAAAAAATGAAAAAGGGCTGGGGAACATAGCTCAGCAGGAAACCACACTCGGGACTGGAAGGAAAACAGAACCAAAAACTGCCCCTAGTTACTCGTGGGAACCAGCTCATTCTAAAACTGGGTAATACCCAGAAGCCAGGGCCACCGGGCCGTCCCTTTAACCCCGGCCGTGCCGAGTGGGACCGAGGCCTCTGTGCTCGGGCTGCTCCGCTCCGGCCAGCTCCCCCTGTCCCCTGCCCGCCTCCTGTCGCAGGAAGGGGCTCTCCAGACGCAGGAAGGGGGCCCCGGTGACCGTGACAGCGTTGACAGGGCCCGCAGCTAATGGAAGACACCGGGGGGCCTCGCTGACCCAAAGGGAGGTGGGTCCAGGCCAGCGGCTCCCGAGGGAGAGCAGGACACCCGGCTGCGTCCTCAGCAGAAGCCAGACGAGAGTCAGACCCAGGCCCCCCCGCACTGACAGGAAGTTGAGGCTGGAGGAGTCCAGGAAGTGAGAGCAGAAATCTGCAGCAGCTCAAGTGGAGACTGTCCTGGGCAAGATGACCCAGGCTTGGTGACACAAGTTGCTCAAAGAGGAGGAAGAGCTGGGTGGGGTGGCTTAAGCCTGTGATTCCAACACTCAGAAGGCTGAGACAGGAGGAGTGCCCAGAGTTCGAGGCCAGCCTGAACTACAGCGCAAGACCCTGCCTCAAATGGGGGAAAGAAAGAGGAGGAGGGGAGGAAGCCACCTTTTATTTTCCGTACTGGGATTCGAACTCAAGACCTTGTGCTTGAGAGGCAGGCGCTTACGCCACTGAGCTAAATCCCCAGCTCCCCTCCTTTTTTTTGTCTTTTTGAGACAGGGTCTCACCATGAAGTTTAGGCTGGCCTCAGGCTCACTGTGCAGCCCGGGCTATTCTGGAAGTCACCATGCTTCTCTTGCCTCAGCCTCCTGGGTGCTGGGATCACAGGAGTGCACCGCCACGCCCCGGCTAGGAAGCCGTTACCTTGTTAGAGAAGGACAGGGGAGTGAGGCTCACTGAGGTCCTTACTCAGGAACAGATTGTAAAAGATCAGAAACAGGGGTGTTTTGAAGTTTGAACACTGAGTGGATACGTCCTGATGTCAAGGGAGTTTGTTCATAGTACGGGTATTTTAGGGTTCTACTTTTTGTTTGTTTGCTTTTGTCTTTTAAGGGTGCTGACTGAGATCTCCCC